>OX463839.1:11647139-11761770 GCA_949825065.1 Odontocerum albicorne
ATTATATTAGATTTGATGTTTCCGTATAAAGTTCTTAACAATATCGTTGATAGATCCAAAAAATTGGTACTAGGTTTCGACACTCCTGCTAGAAACACAAGGAACCTTTTACAATTCAAATGAACCAACAAAAAATTGCTAATGACAGTTAATGTCTGGTTTGGTGGATATTGTCAATGCAGATGTTATAGAGTTCAGTACAGTTATTCTCTGGCATTTCCCTAATTTTAGATATTGACTAGGAGATCGATTAATCCATTTGCATTTTGTCTAAATTGTTATTGTTCTAATTTAATTGATTGTATTAAAGCATTTTTCTTTTCAATGTTCTTGTTACACTACGCATTGGTGATTTGTGTTCACCCATATATCGCATTTACTTAATAATAATAATGGAACAAGTTAAATAAACAAACAAAAGCATCGAGATCGATGTACAGCACCGGTAAAAATACTGTAAAATAGGTGGATGGCTGCCGTTCGATCCTCGGAGATTACGGTTTGTTTTTTTGCGTTTTCGGTGAAGAGATTCCTGTTTGGCAGGTAGAAGTTTATCGAAATAAAAACACAGTAGACGTTCCAAATTCAGCACATCGCTTATCGTAAGTTGCTTGATTCGACTGTGTATGTCGTCACGGCTTGCAAGCGCCACGCATACCACGCGTTTTCCGCGCGTAAGGGGTGCCCGATCATCTGTAGTGATTATTTGCGAAGACCACGCATAAGGAATATTTAATTACAATATGTACAGGTGTATAATCACTAGCAATTGTTAAACACAGATGATACACTACAATACATAAACAATTTTACAAAATAAATTTCCAAATTTCGGTGGCACATACGCCCGGTACAATCGAAATACTCAATATATGATACATCGATCAATGTGCATGGTTGAATGCATTTCCAGTTAATTCGGCGCGCAGATATTGAGAATACGCGGGAAGAGGAAAACCGTAGCGGTTATCCCGCAGGATACCGCCGCGCTGCGCCCATAAAAATAAATAACTGCACACAGATGACTGCGCGCTGCAGTTACATTGTGTTCTCTGCTGCATTGTATTGTGCACCACGATGCACTCGGTGCTATGCACAAAACGCGCCTCACTGACTGCTTATCGAGCCGCTTCTCAGGGTAACAAAGCCGCCTGAAGAATGGCTGGGCACGACGAAAAATAAAACTGGAACGAAAAATTATGGATCATTGTTGCCAGAGGGTGATCAATCATATGAAATCTGGAAATGTCCTTTTATCAATAGCTTCGCTGGATATATTTTTAATTTAAAACTAATTTTCAAATCAACCCCGACTTTATGGGCTCATACATTTTTAACATTTCGTTCCTCTTTTTTTGTTCGATTCCCGATGATACTTGAAAAAAAAAAGGGTCCCAGTCTGGTGAGAGTCCGTATGGTTACAATACTCACAAGCGCTAGACGTGTGCTATTGTTGTTGCCTCTTCAGATGCGAGGTAGTATTTCCAACACGTGCGATGGCAAACTTGAATTACATAACTACTAAAATGGTTCTTAACCTGAAGACTTAATTATTATAGGCGGATACAATATTATCTCCCTAATACGCACTTCAACATTTACGCATAATCAATCAGGATATGTTAGCGGTATCACACAAATGAATTAAGGATATCATTTTAAAATGACCAAATTATTTCAGGCAAAATCGAGTTGTATTATATAATACTATTTCAAATATGTGTCTTGAGTAATTGGGCAACAATGTTGTAACAAAAAATTCTGACTTAAAGTTACGGAAATATTTTTTTCTTTTAAACAGCCTTTGTGACTCGGTGAAGCAATTGATTATAAAAATATATCCATATAAGATAGCAATAAGAGTCAAATTAAGTTGTAAAAATAAATGGAAAATACAACATATGTTAGGTATACATACTATGACTAGCATAACGATTTGGCACAACGAATTAAAAACAAAACTGATTAAAGTCCGGACCTGTTTTTTTTTTAAATTCAGAAATTAAACAGCAAACAATAATATAATATACATAATTAATAGCTAATATAGATAACATGTACGAGTATTACCAAAAAAAATGAGAAATTTCGGACAGCAAAATTAATCATATGTTGAAATTAATTAAAACAAATAAAAGAGAGGAATAACGCGAATAAAAGAGTAGAAGGAATTAAAGACGAGCGTTTTAATTCTACCCTATCTACATTAACAAAGATAAACTACGCTGCTAGATTTATACCCGAAGTTTGAAGCGACTTTATTGCCGCGAGATAAGTAGTTCAAAGGAATCAGACCGGTGCAAGAGCAGAATTTCCATACAGATGCTTCGCACCACTTGCAATCCATTGCTGAATGGCGGAGTAAAACGGTTTTCATTTCCTTTTCCCCCATTCTGGAGATTAGAAATCCACGCCGTTGGATAATAAAGGTCACTATTTCCTCAACTTTTTCAAGCGCGGAAAGGTGCTGACGATATATCGCATACACAGACCCCCGCTACGTGAAATTTTTTTTTAAATACTTACACTATAAGAAAAAAAAAGTAGCACTAACATTAAGAAAAATAACATATCATTGAAAACACAATAAAGTTTTAACTAACAACATAAAATATTAATTAAATAGAGGTGCTTCATTTTAATGTTCATTATGATAATGTTCATAAAAATACCATTTTTAATACAACTTGATCAAAATTCACTACACATTGCACTTTACCATCCTTTATTATTAAACGCTAACTTTAGGTTTCAAAGTCTAATGTGTCCCTCATGAAAGGGTAAATAACATTTGAATAACCATTATAAAGAGTTATGGTGTTTTCTGAAAGGCATCCATTAGAGTACAGCTCAAGGAGACCAGACATGGTATGAACACATAATGAGAATTACTGACTATATTCCAAGGTGGATTGGATAAACCAATCGTTGAGTTTTTTAGAGTCAATTGTGCCAACATGTTTTTCACATTTGTATGGAAAATTGTCAAATCCCACGGCAGTGAACAGTATATGTAACCGTTTTATGTATAAACTAGACGATTTACCGTGCCATGCAGAGATCAGAATTAATCAAGAAATAACGTTTGTGAACTGCAGTGTTATAAACTGCAGTGTTATACAAATAAAACTGCAGTGTTATAAAAGGGTTCTGCAATGTTTTAAAACTACAATGTTACAAACTAAAATGTATATCATATACGAGTATGTATTCTCCAAAACAAAAAAAGTTCGATAAAATGTTTGCATTATATAACACCATATCAAAACAAATATTCACGGGATTAACTACTTACTTTTCCTATAAACACGTTTAATACAATATGAATTTCCTAAATAAAAGAACGCATTTAACACAACAATACCGCCCGACACGTCACTTGACAGCTGAATGTCAAAATTATAAAATCTTCACTCAGGACTATTATTTGTTCAACACATCAAAACGTGGATAAAAAGAAAGGGTTTCAATCTTAGAATTTGATTATTACAGCAATGTAAGGTATTTTTTAAATTTCCGACACGTTTAAAATTTCACAAAAAAACCGCTAGGGCGGACCACATTTTCCCCATTAAAATGATCATAGAAATGCCGCCTTTCAAATGACATATTTGCGTACGTGATGTTGGTAGCAAACCAAAAAAAATTGATACATCACCACGCGGAGAAAATAGGACAAATTTATAGTACAGCCCGACACGTTTTATTAAATATTATTTTCATTTACTTAGTTCAGTTATAAAATACAAACTGGCTGATTGGAAGAAATTGCTTTAAGTTACAAATCCATCAGATGTATTTGCATGAAAATGTAAACTAAATAATCTTCATTGAAAGTTTAATTACAAATAAAGTTTTCACTAACGGTTACCAAGCCACGAATGGAACTTTGGGAAAAACTGTTATGGATATTTGTGTAGCACGGAGGTATTTTTAGAATTCACAAAAGCGCCGCGGAAGTCTCTCGCGAGGAGGACTCCGACTCCATCTCTGTGGACAAATCATTTCCAATGACATTTGTGTTTGCCAAACAATAACACAACTGGCCTAATATCAGGCTGCAAACATTACGAGTAAGTAAGTGAGTGGAGCGAATCAACAGGCCGAATTTAATATTCCTCTCAATGGACTTACAAATTATGGAACATTTTAGTTACGTATTAATTATACAGAATTTATTTCCGCATCGTTTACACACACATGTTGGACAAATTAGAGATATTAGATACAATGTACATGTTGAAAAAAAATTATGTAAATAGTGATTTTTTACATGTTATAAACCATTGCAAGTGCTGAGTTTGACTAGGGTCTGTTGGAAGTGAGAAATCTTACAATCTTGACAGACAAAAATTAATGACAAATCTACTCATATTTCAACAGTCCAGAAGTACGATAATTCTGCTTGTACACGTTCCATGTACGTCCACCAGGCAAAATATTGTATTGAATAATGATGTAGTTCGAGCTAATTATTTGTATAACGCTTATATAACACAACATAACACAAATTGGACAATCCTTATGGGTATTGTGTGGACTTCCGTATGATTTCTAACAAGAGTGAAGTGAAAAAGTTATTTTTGCCGGGATGGATTAAAAAAATTATGAGTTTATTGTATAATTGTAACGGACTCGTATTTTTCCAAGTTTCCCTTTTAATATTGTATTGTATAACATCGTTTGTATATAAAACGTAATTAATAATCGTCAAATTTACACATTTTTAAATGAAATAACTCATTTTACCGTTTAAATTAAGACATAGAAAAAAGTATAAAATTACATTTGATCATAATAAAATAAATAACAAATTTAACTTTCCAAATAGTCCCCTTCTAAGCTAATTTCATATTTAAACACACGTGGTTCACTCCACCCATACCTTTTCCATTATAAACTGTCTAATAACTATAAACCTTATTAACTGTCTAATAACTATACGCATATCCCTATAAACTGTATTTTTTCCTTATAAACTGTCTAATAACCATAAGCATATCCAGAAAATGTTAATATATGCAAGATTTATTCATGGTTAACGTGAAGAAGGTGACGGTTGTCTTGGAAACCGGTTGTACATGTAAATAAATATAATATATGAATAACAAAGTAAAAAAAATCACTCATTTTTAAGTATTTTTAAATGAGTATATAACTATCCTGTTACTAAGTAAAAATATGACTCACTTTATTTAAGTATTTTTAAATAAAAGTATATAACTTTCTTATTTAAATATTTCCATATGAAAATAAATCCGCCAGGTTGTACAGTACAGTATACAACGAAAGTATAATAAAATACTAAATTTACAAACATTTTAAAAATTGGTGCAATTAAAAAAACGCTAATCTCTCACATCATCAGGCATCTACGAGAAGCTCAACGATGATGAGTGTAAATCTAGCTCTTAATGTTATAGCTAGATTCATATGAGATATAGGTTATTTTTTTATTGAAAATGTTGTATTTTGTACGGACAAAAATTCGTTACGTAAAGTCTGCTTGCTACATGAGATCTATTATACTTTTGCCTGAAAGTTATTTTCGTATAAAATATTTCTAATTAGGAATTGTAAATGATTGTATTCATATTTAGTTCGTTTACTATTTTCAGAGAACTGTTTTGTCTTTTCGCCACACGGAAAAAAGGCTTTTCTTTTTCGTAAATTGAAAAGAAAGTTTCAGATTATATCTCGTTCATTCATTCTTCATAATTAAATTTGCCCGGTAAAAAAATGGTCCAGTTACGTTACCTGCAGTCCCTCGCAGAGTATACTATACGTACGTCTCGAGTGTGCGCATTTCAAAGTACGAGCATGTATTCGTATATAATACTTTAATGGCTATTTGGTGAGTTTACTTTAAGAGCAATATTTTCCATCAACCAGAAAAAAAATTACAATTTTGTTTTCAGTGTTGGGTGAAAGATTTATATTTGAACGTTATGCAATGTAAATAAAATTATAAAAGAAAAAAATGTACGAGTAAGTTCGAAAGAAGGCGTGAATCTTTTGACAATTTAAATATGATAAATATAACAATGTTATCCGCAGTTAGGAGATATCCGTCGGGATATCTCCTAACTGCGAAAGAAATTGCGAAAACCAAGAAACATGACTGAAGGGAAATATAATGCAGAATAGACGTTTGAAAATTTCGAATGAAAAATAATCCCTTCATTTGATACGAAGAATCAGCTCACGGTAAACAAAAATGCGCTTTATATTAGGTGTACCGGAAAAGAATGTCGTTTTTTCAATGAAAAAATTTGGTGCATTTAATGTATTTGTTTATTAAAACTTGGTTCAAATTATAATTGCCATCGTTTGATATAACCTCCTTCTACCTCTCAGTCGATTTTTTAATACCGCGTTCGTAAAATTTAGCTGGTTTCAATGCAAAATACTCAGATATGCCTTTTTTGACATCCTTATAATTTTTGTATTTTTTTCCGTTTAAAAAGTGTTGCATTGACCGGAACAAATGGTAATCTGATGGAACAAGATCCGGTGAATATGGTGGGTGACGTACAGTTGTTACACTTAGGGCTTTAATCTTTTCTTTCGTAATTTTCTGAGGTATGCGGTCGTGCATTATCGTGCTGTAAAAACACTTGTCCATAATTAGCCAGTGCAGGTCTTTTTTTTATTATTTCTGCATCTAAATGCTCTAGTTGATCACAATACACTTGGGCGTTAATTGTCTGGCCGGGTTTTAATGTTTCGAAATAAAGTATTCTCTTGCAGTCCCACCAAACAGACAAAAGACCTTTTTTTGCAGTGAGCCCGGGCTAAGGGGTGGGTTTTGGTACCTGGCCCTTTGAAAGCCATTGTTTCTTGCGTCTTTGGTTTGAATACAACACCCATTTTTCGTCAACAGTTACAAGATGTTGTAGAAATGGAGTTTTGGTATTTAATTCCGAATACTCAGTGCACGCGTTTATACGCTCACCGAGATTCTCTTCACTTAATTCATGACGGATCCATTTTCCTTGTTTCCATGTCTTGCCAATTTTTTTATATGCTCTTGCACGCTTGACCATGAACATCCGAGTTGCTCCGCGAGTTCTTGAATCGTTGAAGTTGGATTTTGCTGAATCGGTTCAGTTTAAACATCACTATCCACTTTAACAGGTCGACCACTAACAGGGTTATTTTTTAGATCAAAATTGCCGGATTTAAATTGTTTAAACCACCTTTGGCATTGACGAACATTCAAAACATCTCCCAGTAAATAACAAATATTTTTTAAAACACATGTTGCACCTTATTTCTTCATGAAATGGTAAAGCATAATATTTCGAATAAATTCCTCATTCGGTACAAAGCTCGCCATTGTGTATAGGGTTGTAAATGTTTTTGTTTCAAAGTCCAAATACACTCCAGGTATACGTAGTCAGAGAAACAACACAGAACACGTTGTAAAAGTTCGACTGCCGAAGCACAACTGACCACTCAAAAGCGATAACAAAAAAAACGACATTCTTTTCCGGTATACCTAATATTTATTTTCAACGAAATTATTCAATACATAGAGTAGGAACCAAAAAAAATAAAAATCTTAAATAGAATAACATAATTCAGTTTCAAACACAATGAATACAATATATAACAATCAAATTAAGACAAAAGTCCTCTGCTTCGCAGCCCCTAGACATATCCATATACAATGAAGCTTAATTCACACTTTGAAAGACCAAAACAATGACAGAATACTTCAGTTCATTAAACCCCAACTCTAGTACATGAAAGTTAAATATACCAAACCTAAACAAACATTGGGACACGTACCTACAAAGTTTCAGCACCGAAGTTTGTCTCCAAAACGTAGTGGGGATGAGATTTAGGAACTTGGTTGGTGGTGGACAGGGCACAATGCGAAAACATCCATCCTCGTGGCAGGCCGGTATTGGGGCAAAGTCGCACCATCTCTTGAAAGGGCTCTAAGCCCTAAAAAAATATCGAGCTTCTAACAAATAGATAAACCTGCTTCGGAACCTTTTAATTTATAAAAGATGCAAAAAATAGCAGAAAATCATTTAATAATAATTGGATGTTTCCATAATATCTCTGTGTGTCGTTTCTCACCGAACTAAAAACAGAGGTTCTTAAAAATGTCTCGGGGTTATCAAAACAGTCTCATTTGGTGTCATCATTTGATTCTTATTATATTAATATTTGTTCCAACATTAGAAGCAGCATTATCTGTGCTAATTATATAAAAGTTGGCATGTTATTCATTATTGACATGCTGTGTTTTATATCTTACTTTTCAGGTATGAATTCCGCCTGAAATTATTAAGTAGTGTTTATAAGTTGCCTCTTTAATTAAAACACACCGCTCTTGAGGGTATATTCCATTACAAAGCAGCGCTACAAAAGTCAACTTTTTACATTTATTGACTTATCCGTCTTCCTCGTCAGGTGAAGATAAACTAAATTATGTCTAAAATATTATTTTTTTTCTAATTCTAATAGGTTCTGGAGAGCGGGATGGGAGTAGTGGCTAATAAGGAGAGGGGAGCAGGTAGGCATCAAAAGAATGGCTTTTGAAGGGGAAACATATTTAGCAGAGGATTATTATTGAAATTAACTTGGTTGTTTATAATAAAGTAAAATAAACGTCTTTTCTGCGATTCGAGAAAGAAAAAAATAAATTTTAAATTAAATAAAAAATAAACACGTTTAAAATATTACCTCACCTTTTAGAAATTCGTTCTCAGACAGAATTCGAGATATAAAATCAAAATTTCTTATTGATGACATTCATGATGAATTTGATGATTTTTTAAATAAAATCGAGTCTCTAGTACGCGAAGCGTTATTTTTTTAACCCCGTGTCGCCCCAAGGGCACCCAGTTTTCACATTTGAGTGATTTGAGTAATGTATGATTATGTGGAATAAAATCGTATTTTCTTAGGTTGAATATGAAACTTACACAAATATACTGTATTCATTGAAGTTTGCTCAGCTGTTCCCCCGTAGCATTTGTTATACTCACCATTTTATTAATATGTCAGCGATGTATTGATTTAGCGTTAGACGAACGATTAGTTCTAAGTAGGCATGGCTTACGTAGAATTGATATTTTTTATCGCTTTGCATTACAGATTTACACTGCTGTTCATTTGGGAGACCCTATATATAGTAATGGCATTTCTGTAATTCAGTGATAAAACTCGTAATTATTTTTGGTTCAATTCAATTACCCCCAAAGATTAGATCTCGTCGGCCTGTACGGCGGAAACGGTCCTGATTGTCGATGTGGAATATGTACGGGTAGATAGGAGAGTGCTAGCCCGCCCACCCGTCATTGTTTCACCCCCGGCCGACACCAGGAAGCTGCAGGGAAACGGTCCCATTTCCACGTCCATACGGTGCGGTTACATATTGAATTCTGATTGTCGCTGCACTGTTATATTGTATCAGGGTTGTAATATCCGGTGACAAACTACTTTAGTGATGACGTGCGTACTTCAATTAGGTTATAGACGGAAACACGATAGGTAACGTATTTAAAATACAGAGCTTCAAACAAAGTCACCTTTGGGGTAGGCAGAGAGTGCATATAATCACATTTTTATATCCACGTTTACTACAAAATTTGTAGGAAAAACAATAAGATCTTGAAATGGTAATAAAAAGATAGCTCAAGATTGTTTAGCTTTTGTATTTTATACGAGCCAACTAAAAACCGAAAAGGGATTGAGATTTAACCTGAGACGTCTAAAAACTACCACTATTCATAAGACTATTGTGTATCAGAAATAGTGCCTACGATATTTGACCACATGTCAAGAAGTATTTAGTTGTAAGTTCTTTATTTTAACTTCAAGATATTCGAATTGGTAATTCATAAATATAGAAGAGCGGGTAGCATTAATTTAGTTTTCGATTTTAAAACCACTTGAGTTGGCATGTAACTCGCGGTTCAGAAATGCATGTGTGAGCAACACTAATGCACGAGAAGAGGCAGATGTACTTACTGTTCACCAAATGAAGTCTTATCAGACTGGGACCCTTAATGTAATTTTTTTTTTGTTACCATCTAAAATCGAACCTTTTTTCCCTATACATCTACATAATTATAGCATTAACAAGCTTCTTACCAATAAGGCAATAGAGTTGTTGTTATAAAGTAGAATAGATATTTTATCGATATGATATGCAATTCTGGTATCAAGTTTCAATTATATCTTTCGAATTTGTGCCCGATGTTCCTTCGGAGAGGAGTAGAGCTTTGAAATCGATTTCGACTTCATCGAATAAATTTATTATTCCGAATCGATCTAATAGGGCGAGGTATAACGAGGGTTGCTACTTAAGTTTTGAGACAGACAAGTAAAAACAAATATGTATCATCGAAAATGGCTTTATTGTTTTTCAAAATACTCTCCATAAAGATCAATACACTTTTGCATGCGTTTGAACTAATTTTCGAAGCAATTTTTCCACTCCGAATGAGGTAACTTCAAAACATGCGTTTTAAACGCATCAACCGCTTCTTTAGGCGTCAAAAAACGTTAACCTCGCAATTTATTTTTGATGTTCGGGAATAAAAAGAAGTCACTGGGTGCCAAATCAGGGATGTACGACGGATGACCCATCAATTCGATGTTTTGAGTGCTCAAAAAGTCACTTGTTTGAGCCGATGTGTGAGAGCTCGCATTGTCGTGGTGGAGAATAATCCGTCTTCGGCGGTTGGTTTTCCTCATTTCTCCGAACGCTTCTGGCAAACATATGGTGGTTGCTTCGAAGTACTTCGTGCGCGAACAACTTTTGTTGGATTTGGCTCGTCTTGAAAGACCCATACAGTCGACTGCTGATTAGTTTCTGGCTCATATGCATACGAGTAGATCCATGATTTGTCGCCTGTCACGATCTTATAGACGTCTTTTGAAGCACCGCGATCGAATTTTTTCAACATTTCTTTGGACCAATCGACACGAGCCTTTTTTTGAGCAATTGTCAAATTATGCGGTATCCAACGCGAACAAATCTTTTTGACGGTCAAATTTTCATGTAATATTGAATGTATACGAGTAGAATGAATGCCTCAATCTCACGATAAGTCACATGATGATCTTGCAATATCAGTTCACGCACAGCATCGATGTTTTCTGGCACAACAACCGATTTTGGACGAGCTTCACGAAATTCGTCCTGAAGCGAACTACGACCACGATTTAATTCGGAAAACTAGCGAAACACAGTGGCCCGGGATGGTGCGTCATCACCAAAAATCGAAGCGAGTTGATCAGCACACTGTTGTTGAGTTAATCTATCTCGAAAATCATAAAAAAATCATCGCACGAAAATGTTCACGGTTTAATTCCATTTTGGCCGAGATGAATTTTTCAAGTCACTGTAAACAACACAAATAGCACTCGTATGATAAAACTTTCTGAGCACGTATACCGTTAAAAACGTCAAACTTTACGATGCTGATGTCAGATTTGACGTATCTACACTAGTGTTGCCATATCTCAAAACTTAAGTAGCAACCCTCGTATTATAGAGCTATTGCAACAGCTGTCATGTGACATGGAATGGTCTGTCTCTTTGTGTTAGATATATGAGTGGTATGTGCAATTTTAGGAAATACTTGAAGACAACACTTTTTGGAGGTCTTACACTACAACTAAATCCGAATATCTTATATTCATATATCGGAAGATCTAGTAAGATATTTTTAAGTTAATCTTCCCTTGGTAAATTTATTGCGGTTCTTTCACCAAATATGATTTTCTAAACATATTCGTATAGTGATGCGGGAAAGTACCTTATCTAACGGCTGCAGCTACTACCTTCCTATCTTACACTTAACCTATGTATTTTTATTTTGCAATATTTTTAATGTCAATAATAGTGGGTTCTAGATTCAAGTTGGAGGGCCCTTGAGAAAAGTATGCTTTTCTAATTACGTCTTTTTTAATTATTATTATTAAAATGCCGAGGCTATTTCACACAAATGCTGCCAGCGATTATTTAAAAAAATATAAATATTGCATAAACTGGAAACGAATTGTGAGAAACTAATACTGTAAGTATTGCTTTTACTACATACTTCAATTTAATTGTCTTTTATATTGGGAATAGAAATAATCTCTCTAAACTGCGCTATATATATATTCTCTTTTTTTAATTACTATTAATTAAATGCAGAAGCTATTTCACACAAATCCGGCCTGCGATTATTTAAAAAAAAATATAAATATTGCATAAAGTGGAAACGAATTGTGAGAAACTAATACAGTAAATATTGATTTTATTAAATAATTCAATTTAATTATCTTTTATATTCGGAATAGAAATTGCCAACAACGACATGGGTGTCTACGTTTGTCCTACTCTGCATCCAGATTGTGTCAAAAGTCAATTCTACAAATAACAACAATGTAGCTTAGTTACTCGTAGCCTGTCAGCTGAATGGATGTGTCAGTTAGTTTGAAACAATTATTGTGTTAAAACAATTGGCTGTGAGACGAAAATAGCGCCCAGTGTTCAGATTGTTTAGGAGTAAACGACAGGCTGCCTGAAGTAGCAGTCCATTCATTACGACAGTGCTTTTCAAACATTGAACACTGATTGTATTTGATACTGAACGTATTTACATATTATTTAATGTTACACGTTCTTTGCTGGCCCCCTCGGCAAAATGTTTTGTTCCATGTGATGTGGTTGCAACTAACTACTACCTTGATCAAAAAGTTTTAGAACCGGCCACCGTGTGGCGCTGTCAGTCACCCGATTGGAATTCTTTTTTTTTTGTTAGGTTACGACATCTATCATTGACACTTCCCTTCAAATTTCAGCGTTATAGCTTGACATTTGTAAAAGTTACGCTGTACTGAGTACATCTACCTTTGTGCGTGTTTTCGATTTTTTACAAGTTTGAAAATGGCATCAACTGTGCATCAACGAGTTTGCATTAAATTTTGTGTGAAAAACGGATTTAACGGTCCGCAGACCTTGGAAAAGTTGGAGAAGGGTTTTTTGGTGGCACGAACGCTTCAGAAAGTGTTGAAAAGAAATGTTGGCCGAAAACCGCAAATTGACCATCAGAGAGCTGGCAGAGGACTTGAACATCGCTTATGGATCCGCTCAAGACATTTTGGTTAGTGATTTGGGCCTCAGACGTGTCGCTGCAAAACTGGTGCCGAAATACCTTAATTTCATGCAAAAAAAAGACCGCGTTGAAATCGCGAAAGACATGATTTCCATGAGTTTTTGACCAAAAACAACACGACTACTATCCAGCAGCCTTTGAATTCACCTGATCTGACTCCCTGCGACTTTTTCCTAAATCACTTGAATCACAAGGCATGGCTGCGCGGTAACGCACTGGACTTTCGTGCGGAAGGCTGCCGGTTCGAACCCCGAGCTGTGCTACTCCTCTCGAATGATAAAATATTTTTTCCGCCTTGTATTCGGGGGTATAAGGATACCTATGACTTCGATCATATCTACTCTTTTTTAAAAAAGGAAAAATAAAACATGCCGGTGTGCTCCAATCGTCTCACTTCAGGTGTGCCATCGGATCCAGTACACCGGTGTGTCTGGTGAGTTTGCTGGGGTGCAATAGCCCACCCACTGAAGGGGGGAAAAAAGGAGAAATGTCCACGGCACAGCTTCGTTTTCCAACTGTATTGACGTTGGAATGGCAAGGGGATCCTCGACTACGAGGTCCAGCAACGACGACGACAAGACTGCATAAGCTGTATGACGTTGTAGGGAATTTCATGTGACTTGGAATGCTTACAGGAGTAAAGAGAAGAAGTTGTTCTTGCCTAGATGAGTTCATTGAATTGTAAAGGTTTGCTATAAACTTCTTGTTCGTCTTATATTAGTTTTCTTTTCTTTTTTGTATAACACTGCTTACATGTCAATGTAAACTTGTCCTTGTTTTTAAATATTTTGTATCAAAAAGATCATTTAACCATTGAAATAAAATAAAATATTAGAACGGATCTTATCTATAAAATGACGACTTCCACGGCTTAGTTGGTAAGAAAGACACTTCTACCCGGGGGTGTCGGGTTTGATTTCCGATGGTACTAGAAAAAAAAACGAAGTCTGGTAAAAGGGTTTCTCTGATTTACTACTTTGCGCGTGATAGACTAGTGCGAGTGCTGCAGCAGTTCTGCTAAAAACTGAGAGATCCGTGCCTACTTCAATAGTTCATAAATCCAGAGGTTCGATTAATGGGGCCGAAGAGAATTGCCAATTCACATCGCCAATTCGTATACCAGTTAGGTCCAAAAACTTCCGGCCTGAATAAGATATGAGTATGGGTAAATACCACGCTGGCCACACCCATCGCATAAAATGACGTGATTGCATGTATGTATATACGTATACGTCCGAGTCTGAGGATTTTGTTTGTGATCAGTTTAAAAATGAAACTGAAAATAAAGTTAAATTTCTGTAACGCAGCCAAGCTATCCACTAGTTTTTAAAACGAATCATAATTTTCCTTCCTACTTTGTGCTCCATTCTTTGAATAACTCTGCATAGGAAAGAGCTATATCCTGTGCCGCACTCCCGGAGCCCCTTGCCCTACCAAGCGTCGCAGGAAGGCACAATTAAGATGGAGGCGATGACACTCGCTTGATTTATGCGCACACCTTTACATTGCCTCCTTTGGTTCTCCTAGCAAGAAGGGAGCTGTTAGGCGCTAATGAGAAAATACGTCATCCCCGGGAGTGCTTTATTAAGACTACAGAAATACTCCACCGACACTTGAATCCTTTTCTTAATATCACTTGGGAAAATTCTAATTGTTTAACTTGTCGGCTGCTTTGGTATTAATTCATTAATCTCTTTGACTTTATAATTTAAGCATAAATCAGAGTGTAAAACAAAATATTAATATTCACTTGGTTGTTGTCAAGATTTGCAGCAAATCCCTAAAGCTTAAGAAATAATGTGGAGATCCGTTCCAAATCTCAATATCCTTGGATTACTAGCAGTAGAAGAACCACAAAAGACAAGATCGTAGATCTATAAGGAGTTTGTGAGATTCGACACCTTTAAGAATAAGCACACTTGGTCTGCTTACTAATCGACAGAGTCTGAAGACAACAGCTGCCTTTTTTGACCTCTACATATGACGGATGCCTTCGTTTGACATCTAGAATCTGAAGATAATGGATGCTAGAATCTGAAGATAACGGATTTGGCATTTTCAAAATCTGAAGATGACGGATGCCTTCGTTTGGCATCTTCAGTCTGAAGATGACAAATACCTTCGTTTGGTATCTACAGAGTCTGAAGATGGTAGACGTTTTCGTTTGGCCTTTGGAAATAAACCAAGTAAACTGATTTCTCCCGTCCCTAATAATCAACACTGACACTAGGGTAGGCTTTTGTTCTCTTGAATATTTTTATTTATTTATTCACATGGTTCGCTCAATTGCATCGGAATGTTCAACCTTTTCTTGCTAAAACACATTTTTCAAAAACGTTGAAAAAATATAATCTTAAAGAAACATGAATCACACATTACTAATTATCATTATTCACTTAAATAAGTGTATGAATTATTTCCAAAGTCTCCAGTCTTAACCCTTTGTTTACTGATTTTTTTTTAAATCGAAGAAGCTACTGTAATCATTTTTTTAGAAATAAGTGCATTCATTTTAAAAAAGAATACAAAGTGAACTTTTTTTTAAGAACTATTGTATTTTTTTTGCATAATTTTCCATAATTGGTCCCACAAAATGAACATGACATATTTATGACATATTGGTTTTCAAAATAGAATGACTACATGTATAAACATAAATAAGATATAAAAGTAACCAAAAAACAAAATTTACCTCTTTCTTCACTTGATAACGTAAAATTGATTTGTAAAAATATAAACTTGAAAACTAGCTCAGCAACGCACGTGTTAAACGTTCGCGACAGTGGCAACAAGGGAACGAATATGACGGTAATTCAAACAATAAAATGCAGTATTGGGTAGGTGCTGCCATATTTTCCATAAAACAAAATATTTGTGCTATATTTTACTGTAAAGTCCCATCAGATTTCGATGATAGTTTTCGTTTCTATGAGGTTTACCATATTGGTACTTCGGAGTCCCGTCAGTAAATAAAGAGTTAAAATACATTTTTCGATTACTTTTGACATAATGTAATATGAAAAATGTCAGTTACGAAATACTCTTGAGCAGATAAGATAAACCCCTTCCAATAAGCATATTGATTGGGAGACCCGTTTTTGCATGAGTTATTGAGAACAGTTCCTACCGGCGTCGTCTAGCATAATTGTTAAGAACATTTAACGCCAATATTTCTAGTAACGTTTGGGCAACCCCTCAAAAAAGGTTGACTATGCATACTAGGAGCCGAAAATGTATGTGTACGCTCAAAAAATTACATCCAAGCATGCCTAGTAGAAATAGAGTAGGATAAAGTGATGGATAGGCACCTCACTCACTCATATAGAGACATCGCAGTTTTTTTCTGAACCTTCTCCACCATAAGCGAGATTAGTACCCCCTGTAGTTCGTAGGAGACTATTCCTAGTCACACATAAGTGCATTTCTATTTCGCCCTCCATTAGTTTTAAAGTCATAAGATGGGGGAGTGACATTATCCACTCGAAGTGTCCCCATCCCGGGCGTTGGTCGTGAAATATTGCCCGGCTAATGTGGCGAGCACGCCCTGTCACGTTACCACCACTGCCTTCGAAAGATAGTAAAGTGCACCAGACACAACGAATATTTATTATAATTTATAATATATTACGTACAATAGCACTGGACAATAGAAACGCTGTCTGATCGATGCAGTGTTCTGTTACAATCATTGTTATAGGGATACACATAAAAATGAGTTGGATGGTTTACGCTGAAGCGGCGTTATATGACTTAAGAATCATATGACGGTGCCTTAGCACAAACCAAACAAAATGATTCCCCAGCCATTAAGGAAATTTAATCATATACCTAGACAGAATAAATTGCTTTAACGCAATAAATCTGTCAGATGTATTATATTTTCATGAAAGTATTAAATAAATAACGAGAATATTCATAAAATAAATTATCATTACTCAAATCGTTGCAGATTTATAAAAAAAATATTTGAAGAGGAATCAAATATAAACAGAATTCCAAGAATGTTTTCTGGATCCACGTAAGCAAATGCTAAATAATTTTCCAAGAGATCGATCGATACAAGGAGCGTATTAAATAGAGATGATTCAATAATAAAAATAAAAGGATAATTGTAATTTATTTTTATCAAACACTGTTTATTCCACTTTTTTGTGACGGTATATAATTTTATTACGTTTAGAGAGCATACTCTACTTACGAGTAAGGGCGCTCTAACTTGGGTTCGAACCCACTATTAATAACATATCACAAAAACACAAGTTGAGGACAATGATATATAGCGCTATTTAGAGAGCAAAATCTCCTGAAGAGCACTCTAATTTAGGATTCGAACCAACTTTTATTAAACAAATCACGTCTAGCAGCTACAGCTGCGTCCGACCGAATAATATACGAGTATAACACTTTTGCATACAGTACAACCTTCTGGGATTATTGTTATGAGGCAATGTTCTCCAACCAACTAGAAAGATGTGTATGAGGCCTTAAGTGAAAACCAGACTAAAAATATTTTTTATTTTACTTATTTTTAAAATAAGTTTTTTATTTTCCTTATTTTTTCCTTTTATGTAAAAAATGGCACCACAAAGTGAAACTATAGTCTTTTCGAAGATTCAAGAAATAAAAACCTTTATTTATTTATTATTTCATATTATTTATAGTTAAGGTATTAACACTGTTTATGATTTAAAGACATTGTAAATTGTTTAATCAAACACTGTTTATTCCACTTGAAATAACGGTAAAATCCTACTGGCTTCAAGGTTTCAGTTCATCAGGAGAGCACAAATAAGACTATGACGATGTGGTGAAAACCTTGAAACCGGTAGGATTATACCGTTATATAAAGTGGAATAAACAAATTACAATGTCTTTATTTATTTTTTAAACGAGTTTCAGCGGGAATCGAACTCGCAATCACCGGGTCAGAAGACAGGCGTTGTATCAACTAGGCCACGGAGATCGTATGCAAAATTGGATGGAATTTTAAGCTTGTTTTATAATTTAGTACAATCATATCCCACTTCATAAAAAGCATACGAATTTTGCATCGTGCCTACACGGCTTTACTCTCTTTCTCGTCCGCTTTAACATTTAAAATATTCCCGTTGTATGATTGCGACCAACTTGTGCACTTTCCCACTACGATAAAATACTAATATAGTGCACAGCGCAGGTTTACCTTGGTTTTACAAGAGGAAGAACGTAACGGCCCCGCATGTACGTTTAGTCCCCGAGGTTATTACATTTTTTACGGTTTCATATTGAATATATTTCTCCGAAATGAAAATATCTTGTAATAAATAAATTTATATACTGTTCACTATTTTAAAAATTACACAATATGCAAGTTGGTTTCATTGAACCACTTATCACACGGCGACCTATGTGAACTTGTTAGTAAGACGCCTGCCTCGAGTTACACGTTCGATTCCCGTTGGAACCTCGATTTTTTTTTAAAGATTCTTCGAAATGATCGTTGTGCGTTTTCTAGGCTCATCGAGGAGCTTACTGGAATTCCTAAATCCACTGTCCATCTCATTTTAACGGCGCAAACGAAATGTCACACGCTGACTGACGACTAAAAAGTTTGCAGAATGGAGCACTGCAGAGACAAAAGTGCGGCTGATATTATATGATAGTGTACAGGGTCAACATTCCTTAAAAATCACATTAATTCAAGGCTCATATTTTGAGTAAGATGAATAGGAACACTCTGAGACGGTTAACGCATGTAGAACGAATGAATGAAGAAAAACTAACAAAACAAATATTCAGTCAAATGCCAATGGAAAGTGTAGTAAAGGAAGACCAAGGAAAATATGAGTATGGTTGGATAACGTGAACATGAATATAGAAATCAAAAGAATTGTATGAGAAAGGTGTATGAACATAGAAGAGACGAAGGGTGTACGACGGGACAGGAAACTCTGGCGTTATGTCCTTTCTGCATACCCCAACATGGAAATGATGTGATGGTATGTATGTATATATTAAAAAAACTTAGCCAGACAGTTCATGAACCGACAGAATAAAATCTTATAACCGTGGGAACGAAAAAATGGGGGTGGCTTCTTGGAGTGGGTGTGACTTACTTTAAAACAAATTCAGATATTAAAAATGTTATTTTAAGTTTCTTTTACTCCCACTTAGACAATTTATTTAAGAGTATTCATCTGTTCCTGTCAGGAATCATAATGAGGAGAAAGCATTTCCATCAATACTGGAATCACTTTACTCGTATGTCTGAGAGATGTTCCTTCTGAGAGAAATAGAACTTTTAAAGTCGATTTCATCTTCATTTAATAAATTGGTTGTTCCAAGTTAATCCAATAGGTCGGGGTATTATGATGGAGCTTTTGCCGTTGTTTGTCATGTGACGTGGAATGGTCTCCTAGTGTCAGAGATATAGGTAGCGTGTGCAGCTTTAGAAAGCACTTAAAGACAATCTTTTTTGGGAGGTCTTATCAAAATTGATGAGTGGGTTCGAATCCTAAGTAGAGCGCACTTGAAGAGAATTTGCTCTCTAAACAGCAGTATATCAATTATTGTCCTTTTAATATTATTATTATACGTTAAATAATATCAAACAGTACCAAAAAAATTTAAAACTCCTTCATTTAAAATATTTAACGATAAATTACTTTTTTTATTCCAGGACTTGAATTTATTCGCATTGTACATATTTCTACCTCCTATCCCGAGGCTCTCTTCAGGCGAAATGATCCCAGGTTTGTTATGAAAGCAGAGTTTTTAATGAGTCATGTTACTTTACTATGGACTACCAACAACAAATGTGTGTGGTATATTTACGAAAATATTTCAATTTTAAGAAATAAATAAAAATATATATATCTGGAAAAATACATTCATTATCAAAATAATAAGTGGAAAAACAAAGTAACTTATTGATTAATATTCTAATATGGAGTTCTATAAATTTAAGCTGAAAACTTTAATCTATCTTTCTTTTAGTTTCAGTCTTCCTATCTTAAATATAGAGCGCTTTAAAGAGTCAGTCTGCTCTCCGAAAGGCGCTACATAAATATAGAGCGCTTTGAGGAGAGTCAGTCTGCTCTCTGAAAGGCGCAACATAAATATAGAGCGCTTTGAGGAGTCAGTCTGCTCTCCGAAAGGCGCTATATAAACTGCCATTTTATTATAACTATAATCGAGAGTGAATTCAGTTCTGATCGAAGTCGATCTAGGATGTTGTTTTTAAAAACATTAATATATGCCTAGACTCCGACTTTATTACAATATTATTGTTAATCTAATCTTTCAATATACTCGTAAATGCCAGTGGAATTGTTACATTAATATGCTACAATTAAATACAAAATTAAAATATATTTCAAATATAAATGAAAATTCATATAATTAGTACAGCACTAAGTAGGTTAATTTACACCATCGACCCATTCCCCTGTTGGGAGAAGCAGACAGGATAGAGTACCCAACAAATTAAATATGTATCTAATATACTAACCCGATTTTGGGTGAACTACAAAGGATAAGAACGAATTGAACAATTCTACTATTTAGGAAGTATGTTATCAGACGACGGAAAGATGAAACAAAATATTAAACTGCGAGTTGCCATAAGAAACCGAGTCAATGAAGTACTAAAACAAATATTTTGACTAAGCTATATCAAGATCTGAAAAAATATAGTTCTACAGTGAATTAATAACAAAATGTACGTATGGCAGTACATTTATGTATGGGAGTGAAACGTTGACGTGGAAAATTAAAATAACCGAGAAAATGCAGTGGAAATGCGTGCACTGAGAAGAATGTGATGTGTCGATGTATGATAGAATAAGAAATGTAACAATCAAGGTTGAATATGAGCTAAAAACTGATATGTTAAGAACGGTGAAACAGCAAATTGAGGTGGTTAGAATATGTTGAACGGATGGGAGACGTAAGACCAACTAACAAAAATTTATAATGCACGCATAAATCGGAGTCGTGATAGAGGAAGATTGAAAAAAGTTGGACAATGTGATTGAAATTTGGAAAGAAGGTTAGCAGATAAATTATAAGATAAGTTGTATGAATGCGGAAGTTAAGAAAGTATGTCGTGATAGAAAAGATTGGCGCCCTGCCCACTTAACATATCCCAGTAGGAAAATAGCGTGATTGTATGATAAATAGGTTAATACACAATTTATAACATAATCGATTAAAAACCACATAAGCAAGCAGCATCGTCGACATGCGGAGGAGAAAAACTAGCTAACAAATTAACTCTAAATAGGTCAACATCAATATACAATATATCCATTAGGTATATCAACATTTTTATTTGATGCATACTCTCTATAGAGGAGTTATTATAACAACTTAGTGTCGGTAGAAGTATAACTGCCGTTGGCGAAATATGGTGTATGACACGGCATAAACATTTTTATTCCTTAATCGATACATACACATGCACATGGTGTATGACACGGTATCAACATTTTGATTACTTAACACGTTCACTGCGTATAAAATACTTAATGTCATACAGAGATGCTGAAAATTCGCGAATTTTTGAAAACCCATAACTTTGTTAAAAATCAAATTCTACTTTCTATTGAAACATTATACGCAAATGTATTTCTTCGTGTCTTCAAAACACATGAAACCGGCGACGAATCCTTATCGCGAGACGTTTATGAGTGCACTAAACATTCAAGGATTCCCGTGTCCATACAAAATATTTGTATGGACACGGGAGCCGTGTTCGACGCAGTGAACGTGTTAATCGATGCATATGGTAACATTATATGTCCTATAGAGAAGTAAGTAACAAATTATGTCCTATAGAGAAGTTCCTATAACAATTCAGTGACGGTAAAAGTATAACTGTCGCTGACGAGTTATGTTGTATTACACTGTATCAACATTTATATTCCGTAATCGATGTATACGCTCTATAAAGGAGTTACATGGTCGCAAAAAAATTTGAAATTATTATTCATCTTTATGAAATTTATGGACATATACATAATAAAGTAAAAGTGAGATATTATCAATCAAATGAAAAGGAAGGGATGGAGAGGTAAGAAAAATCAGGGATGACACACGTTATATTACTGACAATAAATTAACATTTTTTTCAATCCCTTAATGCATGCCAGGGACAGAGTGAGTCTAACATCGGTTTATAATTGGTTCCAGAGACTCACTGCATGGACAGTCAAGTACACCGTAAAAAATAAGAGTGGTGAACTGGGAAGGCCAATAAACAATCTCTATTTGAGTGTAGCGCAAGTCCATAATCGGAAAGACGCTAAAAAAAATTCGGCGAGATAATATGGAGCGGCGGGACAGTTAAGGATATTACCCAATAGAGTTAGTATATGAATTTGGCGTATATTCTTCACGTTCAATTAATAAGTCATATTGTTATTCTGTCCAAAGTATTGTATTACACTTTCATCGCGACCTGACGTGGTAATCGCCAAGTGGCAATCTCTACCCGTCAATCAGAATGATGTTAAAGAGGCCTTGAAAGAAAACCAAACTGGAATAATTAAAAAAATGGATTCTAACGGGAATTGAACCCGCGACCCTCAGGTTAGACGTCTTACGAACTAGGCCACGGAGGGAGTAAAGGTTTAAAAAATGCTAAAATTAATACTTGAATTAAATGTATCATACTCGTACATACATAGTCGATATTTTCTATGGGGATTCATTAAGAAAATGTAACTTTCTTGACTAACTTAAGTAATTTTAAAAACTCCATTAATTTTAGGCAATTAAAAAATCACTGTCCAATAGTACATAAATTTAATGAGACGCATGTTTCGTAATACAACCACTACTCAATAAAATTTAATGAGACGCATGTTTCGTAATACAACAACTACTCAATAAAATTTAATGAGACGCCTGTTTCGTAATACAACCACTACTCAATAAAATTTAATGAGACGCCTGTTTCGTAATACAACCACTACTCAATAAAATTTAATGAGACGCCTGTTTCGTAATACAACCACTACTCAATAAAATTTAATGAGACGCCTGTTTCGTAATACAACCACTACTCAATAAAATTTAATGAGACGTCTGTTTCGTAATACAACCACTACTCAATAAAATTTAATGAGACGCCTGTTTCGTAATACAACCACTACTCAATAAAATTTAATGAGACGCCTGTTTCGTAATACAACCACTACTCAATAAAATTTAATGAGACGCCTGTTTCGTAATACAACCACTACTCAATAAAATTTAATGAGACGCCTGTTTCGTAATACAACCACTACTCAATAAAATTTAATGAGACGCCTGTTTCGTAATACAACCACTACTCAATAAAATTTAATGAGACGCCTGTTTCGTAATACAACCACTACTCAATAAAATTTAATGAGACGTCTGTTTCGTAATACAACCACTACTCAATAAAATTTAACGAGACGCCTGTTTCGTAATACAACCACTACTCAATAAAATTTAATGAGACGCCTGTTTCGTAATACAACCACTACTCAATAAAATTTAATGAGACGCCTGTTTCGTAATACAACCACTACTCAATAAAATTTAATGAGACGCCTGTTTCGTAATACAACCACTACTCAATAAAATTTAATGAGACGCCTGTTTCGTAATACAACCACTACTCAATAAAATTTAATGAGACGCCTGTTTCGTAATACAACCACTACTCAATAAAATTTAATGAGACGCCTGTTTCGTAATACAACCACTACTCAATAAAATTTAATGAGACGTCTGTTTCGTAATACAACCACTACTCAATAAAATTTAATGAGACGCCTGTTTCGTAATACAACCACTACTCAATAAAATTTAATGAGACGCCTGTTTCGTAATACAACCACTACTCAATAAAATTTAATGAGACGCCTGTTTCGTAATACAACCACTACTCAATAAAATTTAATGAGACGCCTGTTTCGTAATACAACCACTACTCAATAAAATTTAATGAGACGCCTGTTTCGTAATACAACCACTACTCAATAAAATTTAATGAGACGCCTGTTTCGTAATACAACCACTACTCAATAAAATTTAATGAGACGCCTGTTTCGTAATACAACCACTACTCAATAAAATTTAATGAGACGCCTGTTTCGTAATACAACCACTACTCAATAAAATTTAATGAGACGCCTGTTTCGTAATACAACCACTACTCAATAAAATTTAATGAGACGTCTGTTTCGTAATACAACCACTACTCAATAAAATTTAATGAGACGCCTGTTTCGTAATACAACCACTACTCAATAAAATTTAATGAGACGCCTGTTTCGTAATACAACCACTACTCAATAAAATTTAATGAGACGCCTGTTTCGTAATACAACCACTACTCAATAAAATTTAATGAGACGCCTGTTTCGTAATACAACCACTACTCAATAAAATTTAATGAGACGCCTGTTTCGTAATACAACCACTACTCAATAAAATTTAATGAGACGCCTGTTTCGTAATACAACCACTACTCAATAAAATTTAATGAGACGTCTGTTTCGTAATACAACCACTACTCAATAAAATTTAACGAGACGCCTGTTTCGTAATACTCGTACAACTACTACTCGATAAAATTTAAAGATACGCCTGTTTCGTAATACAACCACTTCTCAATTAAATTGTCACCTTTTCTTAGGTTCAAATTTCTTCAAATATATCCTTCAATTATTTCCTCCCTTTTCTTATTTCTTCCTTTCCATTAATTTCAGACGTACATAATTGTTTTGTTGTCACAATTCATTATCACAATATATTGAAACCATCTTAATATTTCTTAAGTCGAATCAAATTATAAAATTCGAATACAACAAACGGTCATCCCTAATTTGTTTTTTTACTCATTATTTTATTGTTATGCCAGATATTCTAAAATATTTTTATAACGAAAAACGCAGAACGAAAAAAAAAAACTTAAACATGTTAAGCCGTGTACTGATTAGAGCACGTTCACGTGCATGAGCGGCTCACGCGCGTGCTTTGATCAGTACATGACATAAGATCACTGGGCAATGGGTTAAAAATTTACCGTGTTGAAAAAAAAAACGCTTTTGACCTTAAAAATATGAATACCTTATTTAGTGGGTTTTAGGAACTCTGAAGAACTGTAGAAGACTCACCTGAAACAAGAAAAGAAAAAAACAATGAATATTAATACTGATTGCATATTATTAATCACTAAGAAAAATCTAGGTGTCGAATGAAACTATTCCGTTTATTTATTTCGTACATTGTTAAAAAGGAAGATTGAAGCAAGAATAAATTAAAGTGTAGAAGTTTAAATAAAGAAGAATAGAGTTTTTAACCCTTCCTGTCCTGTGATGTGTAACTAACACACATTGCTTCTAAAAACTTTAATATCTTTATAAATATAATAAATACTAGGTTCAGATTTTAGGTGTTCCTCCGTAATACATTTACACATTGAATGAAAAAATAATATTAATAATAATTAGCACTTATCGGCCACATCAGAGATATTTTGTGAAAATCGAGAATAAATTCACCAATACAATCAAACGTGTGACGTAGGTATATTCATTCTAAAAAACCGCTATGGGTGAGGAAGTGACGCTATTCACGTCTCACTCTCACTCTACTTCGGTATATGGGAACGCAAGAAATAGAATCACAGTTCGCTCGCTTAGTAGCCAGCGGGCTTTCGTTCGAGGTGGTCGTTTCGCCCGTTTTGTGAACGTCGTCCGATGTTTTTTTTTCTTCATGTTTTCAACAATAAAATTTCAATTATTATCACTTTTGACTTCAAATTTAATTAATTTAAGCGATAAGCTATAAATATTATTATTTTAAATCGCTCATTTTTTACATATGTATTGATGTGTATTGAATACACATCACCGGAACGGGCGGATTTTTTTTAGCACAGGAAAGGAAAGGTTCAAGGAATATCATGATTTATTGCGAAAGAAGTTTGCTGGGCTAAAAAGCCTGGAAGAAAAAAAAGAACGCATTGAGGAGTGAAGATGTAAGATGGTCGCAAGAAGAAAAATCGAGTTGGAGAGAGTTTGTAGAAGCAAGATCGAAAAATAGTGTGAATTTTGAAACACAACGCTACGCCACAAAACGCTAAAATTTCTACCACATTTATGTTACTTTCATTGCCACATCGAAGTTTTGCTTGCATATCGTAATGTTGGAACCAAACTTCCATTATGGTCAGCCAGATTTGCTTCTCTTGAAATGCTCCAGTCGGTGAACACATTCCATAACCCACCATTCGATTAATTATCTGACGCTATTCTTCTTTCAATTTTCCGCGGCCATCCGATGTGAACAAGATTCTACAATAATAAATATCCTCAACTTTTCATTCTTTCACATAACTAAACTAACACTCGTATTATTTCTCCTTTAACCCTTCCCTTACGGTAATAAAAATAATACGCGTGATCCGGTGTTGGGTAGTGAGTACGCAATAAAAAATTTGCGATTTTAAATCGGAAAAATAAGAACATTCATAGATAATCCCCTTAATTAATTATAATTGAAGTTAAAAATTATAATAATTGAGATTTATTTGCTGAAAACATTAAAAAACCATCTGAAAACATTAAAAAACGCTCACGGAACGGGCGTACGTCTAACCTATTTGCAAGCCTAGAAGCTACTAGTGGCGTGGAACGTCAGTCGCATACCCCGGCGCTTACGCCTTTGCTTGCGACGTTGAGACAATTCAGCTCCTCTCAATTCAGTCTAGTATGCAAGAGTGAGATGCGAATATAGTGTCGCGCTTCCCGCATACTATTCACCTATCGTCAAGACGAGGCACTCGCAGCGTTTAAATGCGAATTTGTTTATGATCTTTACAAAACACCTCGATGTAGTCGATAAATTCTGATTATTATTAATATTATTTTTTAAATCAATGCGTAAATATATTATGGAGGAATACCTAAAATCTTAACCTTGTATTTATAATATTTATAGAGATATTGATGGTTATTAGAAGCAACGTGTAGAAGATACCCAACACAGGGAAGGAAAGGTTAAACTCTCGATTACATTTATCTCATTATTACAATTTTCCGAGCACAGGTGGCGCAGTTTTGTTTGAGCATAAAATATCTTACAGGCGCGCATCCTGCAACTAATTAAATTAGCCGCAGCACGGAGGACCACCGTACCTCACACTTCCCCCCGGATCCCGGTGCCAGTGCAGGAAACCAATTACACGAGACAATACTCTAGTACCGCTGCAATTCTTCCGAGTGGGGAGTTTCGGATTCAATCGAAATTGAAATCGCATAGAGAATCCCCCATTGGAATGTTAACTGCGTCGATGTGTACTAATATAGTAGTTGATTACATTTATAATATTGTATGAGCATATCGATCACACAATTGAACCATAAAATCAAGGGAATTTATATAAAAAATGACAAAACTAAATAAATTTTCCAAAAAATAAAAAAGGAGTTCTTAAACCACTGGTTCTTAAACCCTTTAAGGGTATAACCTAGCGGTTCACATAAAACCAATTAACATAATTTAATTTCAATTTTACTATGTAATAATGTGACATCACCGTCTCTGGACACTTTCGTGAACTATTTGGTAAGACACCTGACTTCCGACCTGGGGTTTGCAGGTTCCCATTGTCGTTGGTACACATTAGGGTTTCAGTCTGGTTTTCACTTCTGACCTCTGTAATAACTGTCTGGTTGGTTAGGAGAGATTACCACGTGGCAATGAAAAGTTGCCACATAACTATAACGCCAGGTTATACCGTGTATAACAAAAGTGTAATACAATAATAAACTACACTCTCAAATTCAAAGATGCAATCTGCATTTTCCCATGTTATTAAAATGTGTGTACAGACAAATATTCATATAAAATATGTTATTATATAAAATCTAGCTAAGTTTGGTTCAGTCTTAATCATTTTTTTTCTTTCTCGTCCACACAAAAATATTAAAAATGACAATTTATGCAGCGCAGTTTAGAGAGTAAACTCTCCTCTACAGAAGAAGAACCTTACATCGGACAATGGTGATCTTGGTAAAACAATATTCTTTTTTTTTGACAAACTCACATCATCCATAGCGAATTTTAGTCACGCTGCAAGTGTCCTGTATGACTCGGTGGCAGAACCCTTAATGAGATAACTCCATCTGGCGGTGTTCTTCCACGCGATCTTTATACAAGTACCATTGTGCGTGTCGACACTATCAAAAAATTGACAACATATTCAACAGTAAATATAAATTTGGCTATCATATTGAGAGTGTGTGTTTATCAGCCAATCTAGTTCTGGGAATAGTGATAAGAGTCTCTAGGGTATTTGGTGATGGCGCTGTTATGAGATCTCTTTATAATTCACTGGTTCGCAGTAGATAAGAGTGCGCCTCTCAATGGAACCTAAGAGGAATTCAGAATTCCCTGATACGGGTAACTGAGCGAGCCCAGAAAAGATTTCTGCGACACCTTGATTGCATATAGATATTAGTCATGGCTTTTTCCCACATTTCTTTATTGGGTATGCTTGGATATTATTCCGTAAGAAGAGATCTGCGTACCTGTTTATACATATACAAATTGATAACAGAAAAATAGCAAATCCCTTTATTGATTGATAATTTTTTATCGAATGTACCGGGCAATTATTTTCGACCTCATGAGTAAAGATTAAGATTGTTCTGGGGCTTATTTACGAACTAAGCTGTTAAGAGCATCACAATTCGCACGTGGAATAACCTTGTTAAAGGATTATTTTGAAACCGATATCTTCTATATATCAGTGATTAGATTAAGTATTGAACTGCTTAATAATATTTGTAGCTATAGCTAAGCCAATTCAGAAAAGGATAATTAACATTGTTTATATTGTCATTATGTTATATTTAGCCTTTAAACCATTTTTTTTTTGTAATTTCATATACTTGGACTTAACTTGTATCAAATGTTAGATCAATTAATAAAAGTACTATTAAACATAATGAAAATATGAAATACATATTATTATTTCAAATTTTCTTTAAATCTTTCAGGTTTACTTATTTTTTAATACATCACTTAGAAAACATACTAGAGAGCTTACAGCTGACAATAAAAGGCTCAGTAAACAAATTGTCCTATGGAAACTCGGGTCCTGGGTAATAACTTAACGGAACCCATATTTAAAGAAAGTTTTCATGAAGTTCCGGCAAAAATAAAAATAACAATAGATTCAAATATATAAGGGTCAAGTATGTTTCCAAAGCAATAATTGTAGCTTGAAAGATAATAAACAGCCAACAAACAATACATAAAATGGGCTAAATTATTCAAAAAGGTCCCAATCCGCATTCCACTTGAAAAACATTCCATCAACTTGTTATGTACTTGTGTGGATTGATTTTTAAGACAGAATTAAACTCAGAAATATCCGTTTTACTGGCTTGATATTTTCACAAATATGTATTAGATTCAAATGTGTGTTTGATATTTCCAATGAAACAAAAAAAGTGTTTCGTGGTTTGGATCCTTTATGCATATATACGATATGAAAACACATAAAAGTATGAAACGTGTAATAAATACGATGTTGGTCCATAAATACTATCCGGTGCCGGTCCGAGCGAGAAGGGCCGACCTAGGAGGGCAGACCGAGGAGGGCAGACCGAAGAGGGCTGGCAGCAACAGGTGTTAGCGCGGCACGCCACTGCCCACTCCAGCCACCTCGGTTCCATCGATTCAATATTCGGAACTGATATATTTGTATTAATCATAAGCGTGCCCGATAATCTAAATGACATTTCTATGATTCAATTCGTAAGAGGTTTAAGACAGTTATTCGTATATGTAACATTTTGCTGAATGGTGGATATACCATACAAGATACACACCTTTCAGAGTTATTTTCTCCGTAATATAGAAATACGCCCCATGCACTACGTGAACTAAATAAATCAAAAGTTTTCAATCACAAAAATACTGCTTTATTACTTCATACACACGCTTATGAACTTATACATTTAAGAAATGATATACTCGTATATTAAAATTAAACGCTCCTAAAAAAGATGGAATACGAGAGCAAGCTTCTGTGCCAGGAAATCAATAAGTAAAAAACTAAGCTTATGATCATTTTTATTTTTTTTATTATTTTATTTTATTATTACACATGACAAGAAATATACATAATTTGCGAAAAAACAACAGGTAATTTAATTTGGACACACAATTTTAATGGATCTGGGTTTGTTGCCTTATATAGTATAACAAACTGCCACCAAATAATGTGAATCATAGTCTAAAAGTAGCTAGTGACTTTCTTTATTTAAGCTCCAGTATTACCAACAATGAAGGATGCAAGGTGAGGGGAAAAGAAGAATTGGAATTGGAAAAAAATGCTATGTCAAGGCTGGAAAAGATATGGAAGAGCTGAACTATCACCATGACAACAAAAATGCACCTAGTTAAGTATTTCCGTCTTCGCAATATTTATGTATGGCGCGAAGACTTGGATGCATTTGAAATGTGGTGCTGGATAAGGATGTTATGAATTCCATACACAGCAAGGCGAACTAACGCCTTCAATCTCGAAGAACTAAGAATCACCGACAGATTATCCACAATATGCCTTCAAAGAGGCCTCCGTTGCCACATTTTACGTGGCCAAGGCGCCAGTTGGTAGACTTTTGTAGTTACTAGAGGCGTGGAGTGACGACGCACAAGTGAGACATGCAACTAGACTACCCTTAACAACTGCCTTTTGAGCCGCGGAATACATGAGTGGATGGAGAGGAGTCGTCGGAAGCTATCATGGGAGTCACGATGTTCAGTCATGAGGTACACGACAAGATAAATTATCATATACAAACAGAGCAACAATATCTGCAATAGCCAAACTTAGAAAAATAAAAAATAAATCGATCTATACTTCTGAACATCAAAATTCGTCTGATGAAAACTATGATTTTCTGTATAACACTGTATGGAATAGAAATCTGAACACTAAAGATGAAGAAAAGAAATACGCTGAATGTTTTCGAGATGTTAATACAGAATGCTTCACATCTCATGGACTACAAAACAAACCAATGTATCTTTCCTCCAGGATCTACAGGTCAAACCAAAACTGACGACATACATGAAGAGAACACTGTCACACTTCGGATACGTCACTAGAACTGAGATGCTGGTAGTAATTGGAATTGTTAAGGAATGGCGAGCAACATGAGGGTATCTCGCGTGGGATAGAGCAAATCAAAGAGACAACTAATTCCTCAATGAGCGAATCATCCACTCAGCTCCAGATCATCAGGTAATCGAGAGGCTCGGCCATGAGCAACATTTCTAAAAATAAGATAACAATTAAACAATGTTCCTTTTGGAGTAAGCATAAAAGGACAGAACTCGACCCCTTCTATGCATATTTTACCAAGTCACCATTTGTATACATCTCGATATTCATGCTTTTCTTTTCTCATAGCTCTTACTATTCCTAATTTTCAGATTCTCCAACTTTCTCCTACTGCCTCTTGATCGATCGACATTCATTTCAGAAACACATATTTCTATCACAAGTCTATCACAACTCACTGTCAGTGTGATTAACAAACTTCTGTTTAATGTGCCCCGCCAATTACATACGCCATCGGAAGTTAAAATTTATTTTCAGTGCTCTATTCTCGAAAAGAACAATTAAGAACATCCCTACTCGCACACGGGTTTACTATATTATGAATGTCTTTGTATATTACAATTTAGCCACTGCACAAGAAAGCATGAACAATTATTTTTTTATGATTACTTTATTTAAGAATTATCCTAAATTATTATAAATTTCTCATTTTAAACATATTTTGATTTTGAAATAAAATGTAGGAAATCATCTCTACATTAAGTAATTTCAATAATTAATTTTGTGTTTTCAACGTATTTTTCTTAAACAAACTTATACCGGGCAGTCCTTTGTTTAAACGGGCATTTATATGTCAAGTTAAAAAAACACTTAAGTGAATGTAAAAAATTTACCTATACACAATTTCTCAAGCGCATATACCATACATAGCTGCACATATATCTACAGACAAATGGTGAAATAATGACCATAATTGTATAATATAATAATAATGGATGACTTCATATTTCTAATTATTTAATACTCTGATTAAAATCTCTTATTTCCGAAGAAAGAATGTGTAGTATTTTTAACAGCCAGATAATTTTAATGAATCGGTAAAAAATATTTTTATCTTATGAATTCTAGCATGAAAACATTAAAAATAAAAACGAGTATTTAAGTTTTAAATAAATAACAATTTGACACCATCAAAAAATTATAGGTAAACAAAAATAAATTATTATTGACTCGAAAGAAAACCAAATTTATTCAAAATTTAATCGTGTTGCCTACAATAAATTTACAAGAAATATAAGCCATAGATACACGGGAAAATGCGAAATTTACTCTTAAAAAGCGGTTCGCTATCTCAGAAAACTTCGCTTTCTTCAAAAAATTGATGTGGAAAATAAATATAGAAAAAAAACATTGAATAAAAACCTTTAAAGCAAAATGTCAACAGAAACCTCCACTAAGATGCTCGGCGAAATAATTGAACTGGGGTGATTGGAAAATCCTTTCGCGGTGCTCGACAGGACAAGGCGATCGTGATTTTACTGGGGTGGAGAGGGAAACATGCCAGTGAGAACCCTCCTTTCTCCCGCAAGCTGTGGAGAAGAGGGCAAATATTTTCCTTCCATTTCCCGGGTCGCGAAATAAACACTAAATACCGCACCACCAGATCGCGCGCCTCTATTAAGACTGCTGCGAAAATTATTACATATCGAGCGATTAAATATGTTGTAGGGGTATATACCGGAAGGGGGTGACACAACATTTGTGGTATAGTAGTAACTGGAAGGCAATGGATTAAGAATAAATAGAAGTGAAATTGAATAGATAACCACAACCACTACATTTAATCTCCCGTCGACCATTCTAAAAGACTGATGTAAACCGACAACAGGCCGGCCGCCGATAAATAGCGGTCTTCTTGAACGGCAAGTGATGTAAAAAATAGGCGGACGTCCCGAGGATAAAGTTGCTTCGTTTTCCCGGAGTGGTGCACTCTGAAGAGGTTCAGATGCAGAGTATGGCGCACCGCATATGACATGCACAAGAGGGGCCTAAACTACTTCTTCTTCTTGTTATTTTAGGCATATTAGCCTGTTATGGTCTTGCATCATTGTTTCCCTCTTGTGACGTCGACTACCAGCTGTCTTTCCATCTTTTGGGAGGTCGTCCTGGAGGTCTGCTTGCTTGGGGGATACTGTCCCTGGCCATTCTTACGGTTCTTGGTTCCGCCATTCTGGATACGTGTTCGTTCCAGAACCTTCTTCTCCGTCGTCCTCATCTGACAATATCTTCAACTTCGCACATCCTTCGGATTTCTGTGTTTCGTACTCTATCACGAAGGGTTTTGCCAGCGATACTCCTGAGTACCTTCATTTCGCTGGTTCGAAGGAGATTTTTGGTTCTGACAGTGTCGGCTCTGGACTCTATGCTGCATGTCATTATGGGGCGGACACAGGTCTTGTATATCCTCACCTTGCTTTGGATGTTCATATACTTGTTTTTCCAGATACTGTTCTCTGAACATCCGGAAAATAGCTGCGGCTTTTTGTGATTGTTCAAGCACTTCGCCATAGAGGTCATTATTGCACATTATGCTAGCACCCAAGTATTTAAATTTTGTTATTTGTTCAATTGGTGTGTCGTTGATCGCCACACTGCATCCAACTTGCTCTCTGGCTAGAGTCATGCATTTAGTCTTGCTGATGGAGATAGACATGTTATATTTTTTGGAAGCAGTGTGGAATCGATGTAGCATTTGTTGCAGGTCTTTCTCTGATTCGACTATGATGGTGGCATCGTCAGCATAGCATATGATGTTAAGCATATTGTCGCCCATCTTGTATCCTAAGTTAAGGTCGGCCACTTCTATAATTTTATCCATAACCAAATTAAATAGAAATGGGCTTAAAATATCTCATTGTCTTACTCCAGTTGGTGTCAGAACATCATTAGAGAGTTCTCCGTCTACGCGAATTCTTGTGGAGCTATTTAGGTTTATGTCTCTAATGGTTTTGGCGATGAGGGTGACACGTTCCTTTCGAGCAAAATGCTTATTACATCTTCCAGTTGGATCCTATCAAAGGCCTTAGTCAGATCGATAAAAGCAAGGTAAGCAGTCTTGTTGTATTCCAAAGACTTTTTCTTTAATTTGTCGCAGTATGAATATATCATCTGTAGTAGATCTGTTGCTTCGGAATCCTTGTTGTTCATCGCTATTTTCAATTTGTTGTTCTAATTTTACTCTTAGGATGTTGCTGAAGAGCTTGCGAAATGCGCTTAAAAGAGATATTCCTCTATAGTTACCAGGATCAGATTTTTGTCCTTTTTTGAAGATGGCAATCGTTATACTGGCCCTCCATTCATCTGGTATTGTTATAGTTTCAAGGATCAAGTTGTAAAGTTTGTGGAGACTTTTCGCTAGTTCTTCCCCGCCATATTTTATAAGTTCGTTTGGCACATTATCACTTCCAGGAGCTTTTCTATTTCTGAGTATTTTCATTCCTTGTCTAATTTCACTCTCTTCCAATGTTGTGGGTTCGTTAATTATTATATCTGGAGTTGCCGGTGCAGATGTGTTGTTAAACAGGTCTCTAAACCATTTTTCCCATTCTACCTAACCTAACCTACTAAAATTAATGTACCGTGCTTAAGAGAAAAACGGAAAGACATATAGATGGTGCGGCCATATAGAAAAAAATAATTATGAAATAATTACAATATAATCTTAACAACTAGTTTAGAAGGTCTGAAAAGTTTCGTACGACCGTTAAAAAAGTAACACAACCAAATAAATCAAATTCTGAAAGAACGAGTGAAAATCCTTTGTAATAGGAGATAATACTATCGAGGTGTATAGACGTGGCAGAAATGAAAGATGTGTGCCAGGATATAAATAAGTGGAGATTTGTTATCTCTGCCTACCCCAACATGGGTTTAGCTTTATGGTGTAAAATCACCACCAAGAATTAAATTGCAACCATCACGAGGAAAACAAAGTCAAGAAGTTCGTTAATTGGATACAAAAGAAACAAAATAATTTGGATATACTAGTATAATGTAAATCCCCAAAGAACGAATTTTCAATAAACGTTGAAGTAAACGTAGAGTAATATTTAGCTACAAAAAACGCCTATTGTAACATTATCAATGTTCTGAATTAAGACTCTGAATAAAATCCATACAATTAAACATACTTTTCCGTTGAGAAACTACAAGGGCGTGCGACGTATTAGTTAATTCAAAGAGACTAGAGCAAGTTGACGAGTTTTATGATCAGGGCAGTATGTTATTTATTTATTTATTTATTTAACACTTTTATTGCAATACAATCTGGCGGGCTTATTGCCAGGCGGCAATCTCTTCCAACCAACCAGACAAAAGTAAATGAAGCAAGTTACGTGGTCGCATAAATCATTCAAATGACTATCCATCCCCACGAAATCCATAAACATATACGTGAGAACATGCCCACAAACCCCACAAAGACGGACAATCACCCGAACACTATTTTTCATATAAAGTGAGATATCATCAATCAAAAGGAAAGGAAAGGATGGTGGAGAGGAAAGGAAAAGAAAAATCAGGAATGAAACACGTTATTTTACTGACTAGAAATTAAGAGTTTTTTCAGTCGCTTCTTAAAGCATGCCAAGGACGGAGCGAGTCTTATATTGGTTTGTAACTGATTCCAGAGTCTCACTGCATGGACAGTAAAGGACGACGTGAAAAAAGAAGAGCGGTGAACTATGTTAATATGTGATGGACGAGTGGAAAGGACATTAAAAGAAGGGTAGCAACAAGGATCAAGGTAAACGGAACAATTAACGTTATGTAACAACTGCTCTAAATTAAAATTTAAAAAATGTCAATGCACAAAAGTGTTATGGTGCCCACACTGACGCATGGAAATGAAACTTGTACTTGACAGAAAACGGACATAAGCTAGATAAATGGTGCAGAGATGCATACACTAAGAAAAAAAATGTCGAGTGTCAATGTTTGAAAAAGGTGGAATGGTGTCATAAAAAATGAATGCATGGATAAAATTGACGTTTTAAGGTAAATAAAAAAAGAGCTTTAAGATGGTTTGTGTACGTGGAAGATCAAGTGGTCCCGATTTTGAAAAAAAGTTAAGTGAAAAGTATAAATGATGGAAGAGTGTGCATAGTGAGATGTATCAATGTGGAGAAAGAGAAAGTTGTGTGATTGGATAGAAAATTTTAGAGATTAGTTCAATTTGCCTATCCCGCAAGGAACACGGATATATTTGTATGTATGTAAGTAATACTAAAAATTTACATTAAACAAAAAAAAAACATTTCATTAAACCATAGTTTGTACGTATGTTGTTAAAACTAAAAATCAACATTGAACAAAACGAAAAAAGTTATTAAACCATAGTTTGTATGTATAAAACCATAGTTTGTTTGTATGTTGGTAATACTAAAAATTTACATTAAACAAAATAAACAAAAAATTTAAACCATAGTTTGTATGTACGAGTATATTGGTAACACTAAAAAATTACATTGAAAAAAACAAAATATTTTTTTTATTAAACCATAGTCAAGTTCTCTTAAAGTAAAATAATACAAAGACAATATACGAGTGAGGTTTTCGATTGTACGAGTACATCAGTTTAATTAACATGACTGTTTTGTGTAAGTGAAATCGATACAACCTCTGGATGTACTTGAGCGAAACACAATAGTTCAATTACCTATGATGATTACCTATTCTTATATTTCAAATATTAATTTTTAGAGACAGATCATAATAGAAAATTGGTATAAATTGTAATTGGAAAAGCAATAATCTCTCCGAAATAAACGTAATCTCTCCGACGAAAATAATCAGGTGAGGATAAAAACACAATGCTTTATTTGTTAAGTTTTGTAATCGAGGAAATGTAGCGTTAAGAAACAAAGTCAAAACATACATATTCAATTCGAACAGTTTCAAATTCTGCTAATATGATAGTTAGATACATGTCTTCCAGCCCGGGGGTCGAGGGTTCGATTCACGTTGGAACCCGGATTTAAAAAAAACATCCAGCCCGGTTTTCACTAAAGGTCTCTTTAACATATTTTGTATTATTGTATTGTATTATCCTTTCATTGTATACAGTATAATCTGGCGGGCTTATTGCCATTTGGCAATTTCTTCGAACCAACTAGAAAGATGTTTAAAAATACCTTAAGTGAAAACCAAACTGGAATCCTTGATAAAAAAATCTGGGTTCCAACGGGAATTAAACCCGCAACCTCCGGGTTGGAAGACAAGCGTCTTACCAACTAGGTCACGAAGCTTATCATTCTGGTTGATAGGAAGAGATGGAAATAAACCCGCCAGATTGTACTGTATAAAACGAAAGTATAATACATTACAATACTGGATGAAATTTATTTAGTTTAAAAAATATAAAAAAGTTTAATAAGCTAATTTTGGCCCTTAATTTATTTTATATTAACGAACTTACATGTTCGAGAAAGGCGGCTTGTTCACGGCCTGTTCACGACTTGTTCACGACTTGGCTAACTAACGTGCACAGAAAACGACTAAATAAAGCTATTTTACAAGGTAATGAAAGATTATGTTAATGTTTGCTGCGGATGTAGGAGATGCTAGGAGTGGACTCGATAGACAATCGGAGACATTGTTTCGTCAGCCCATCGTCTCGTAGACAGAAGAAAGCCACCAGGAACAGAGGTTCAATAGTCTTTTATCAAATTGGAAAATGAAGCGAAGTTGGTTCTTCGGAAAAGTCAAATAGCTTAGTAATGGGTAAAGCGGTGTGAAAACGTGAATAACCAACCGAAGAAATGATCTATTTTCAATACAAATAACACATCTCAATTTGCTAACATCACATTTAGACCAATCGAATACCATCATTCGCACGCAATATCCATCTTGTGAGGAAATTCGAAAACGAAATAATGTATTTGTAACATGGAAAAGCTTGTGGATTTGGGGGCATTGAATGAAAGGTCTGCCAGCAGTACAAAGATCAGCACAATGGTGATAAGGGATGGCCCACAATCAGCGGCTGGCACGCCGGCAGACGGGCCGCAATTAAAAAATCGAAGCGGCCACGTCACGGCGAATCGATACCGGACCGTTCTTCGGGCGCCACCGCCAGCCAGCCAGCCAGCCAGCGCAAGAAACCATCCAAGGCCGGAGGGCAGCGGGCAGCGCGCCGGGCGCATTGATTTCTTTTTTACCCAACAAAAGCGTGGGCCGACGGAGTCGCGGCGGGAAACCCAACGTGTGCTGTAATGTGCCCGCGCATCCTAAGCCAACTGTGCATTGTCCATTAGTCACAAAAGTTACTCGATTTCGGCGAACAAATGCTTCAAAACTATGGTATTCATTAGAAGGGTGAAACATGAGTTGAATCCGAAGTTTTCATTTCAACGTGAAATGTTAACAAAATTGAATATAAAATCATTCGATTTTATTTATTTCCTGTTAAAAAAAACTATAAAATTGGAAATCTTTCTTATATTTCATGATGCTGAGCTAAGCTAAAAAATATATACAAAATGCGACTAAAGATTAAGTCATGCATTCACGAAAAATTAATTTACATTACTTAAGAATTGAAACCAAAAATTTACATACTCGTATATAACCAAAGTGATTGCCGTATTCAATTTGTTTCAATGAAGGCCGACGTTTTGAAGGCGTTACAGCCTTCATCTTCAAGGTGATGTCAAAACCCGTTACCAAATATATTTGATAATGTTTTTTTATATCGCTCTGACAATGAAAGCTGCAACCCCTTCGAAACATAGGCCATCATTGAAGCAAACTTAACACGGTCACAACTCTGAAAACAATACATACAAGAATTGAATCTTTACTACATGCAGGCTTACCCTACAGCGTTCGAGGTGGTAACTAAAATAGGATATTCTTATAACGTGACATTTTATAAGCATCGGTTGTAATATATATTACAAAAAGAAATGTTTTCGTTCAACAATTTTAACGTATAATTCAACGTCTTAGTTACTCTTTAAGGGCAAACTCTTCGACTTACTTTACTTCAATGTTAAATCTGTAATCTAGATTGAAAACTTCTAGGAGGAAGAATTCCAATTGGCGCTGTATAACTATATAATACTTTCATCCGGATGGCTGGGGTAAAGAACTTTCGACATAATCATATCGATATCCCCCCTTTGTGTACTTAATCTTACGATATCTTCATCAACACACATTTTTTCTTTCAGTATTTTGAATGACGAGTTTTCCCTTAGAATCGTCCTAAGAATTACATCTTAGTTAACAGGCGAGGAATTAAGGTTCTTGCGATATTAGCGTCTAATTTATTTTCGTAAACCGTGAAAAGTATTTGTTTTTTTGTTTATATATAATAATATCTTCGTTTTATTTGTATACATATAACATACATAGCGTTATTGGAGCGTTTGAAGGCAGAAATTGCAAAAAAACGGCCCCATATGAAGAAGAAAAAAGTTCTATTTTATCACGACAATGCACCGTGTCACGAGTCGATGGTAACGATGATCAAACTGCATGAGTTAAACTTCGAATTGCTTCCGCACCCACCGTATTCTCCAGATTTGGCCCCCAGCGACTATTGGCTGTTTGCAGATCTCAAAAAGATGCTCCAGGGAAAGAGATTTGGCTCCAATGAAGAAGTGATTGCCGAAACTAACACCTATTTTGAAACCAAAGATAAATCGTTCTACACGGCTGGCAAAGAAAAGTTAGGAAAACGATGGAATGAATGTATCGCTCTTGAAGAAGACTATGTTGATGAATAAAGAAGAATTTTGGCAAACAAATGTTGTTTTAGTAGTTAGTCAGGGGACTTATTGATCGATGTGTTACTAGTATATACATTTATTATTCCAAATGACATATTTGAAGTATCTATTGCTCAAGTTTTTTAACTAGCTCTAATATTTTGTCATACTTTTGCAATTAACTGTGATTACCATTTCGAAGATATTAAAATTGTGTGGACTGTTTTATAGGTTAGTTTTTGACTACTTACTCGTTTCTTAATTAATAATAAAAAAGGGCTTACTGTTTTCCAAGATATTATAAAAGTATTCTTAAATATGAATTACATAAAGCATGTAAGATGAAGACCAAAGAAATGGTTAGATCAAATTAACGATATTTAGAAAAGAAACGTAGAAAGTCAGAGAAATTTTAAGAGTTATATGAGAAATTGTATGGATTTGAAAAAAGGGGAAGGGTGTGTGTTGAGTTAGGAAAGGCTGGCGTTCTGTCCACTCTGTCTACCCCGTCAGGGAGGGGGAGTAATAGTATGTATGTATCAGTGACGAAATGAATTACAGTGATTATCAGTGACGAAATAATTTATACTGCATTCTTTGCAGATTGTTTTCGCATTGAGTCATCATTGCGTCGTCCGCAAAGTAAAGCCTCCATAGAAATAACTACACGTGTGAAGCTTAAATAGAGGGTAGACGCTAAAAGAAGAGCTGAAACCAGTTTAATATATGATATACAACACCGAGTGTCTTCATCACAGTGATATTTTTGACAAATTAGTGTTCTCAGAGAACCATGTAAGTTGTTGATCCTCAATGATAACAACGAGCTCTTCAACGATTACCTAGGAGAAATTTTAAAAATAGTTTATAATACAGATATTGGCCCAGTGTTTTAAATGATACTCATTAAAAGTTATTGAAAGATTAAAATATAACAAAAGAAATATATACAAGTTGAGTATAAATAAATGAATGTGGAGACTGCGGGCATCAGTTTAGGTACTTCACCGCATCTGACTATGTTTAAAAAAACATATTTGACAAAACAACCGGAGAAAACTTACCAAAGGTAGACGAAGCACAAAGAAACCTTTGTAGATCTTCCAATACGTAAAAGTTACATTTGGCATAAGTAGTAGTGCTAATTTATGTGTCTAGTGTTCATATATACTCATATTTTTTATAAGACTTCCAAAGCTTCCTAAAGCTGAACACGTGACCCATATCTCTAACACTAAGAGGCAAACCATTCCACGCCACAGTATCAGCAACGACAAAAACCCTATCTTACCCGACCTTTTGAGTCGATTCGGACAAAAAAATGGAATAATTTCATTGAGAAAATTTAGTTCTTTGTATTAAGAAATTTGGTATTTCATATATTGAATTTAATCGTTTCGTACTTTTGTAGAATATTAATCTGTTAATTTTTAAAATTGGATACAGCTACTCAGTGGTATTTATTGCAAAAAATTAAATAAATGCAAATAATTGGTATTCTCTCATATGCTCCCCCGGGCTCGCTTGCTGCGGGCCTTGCACTCGGCTGTCCACTGCCAGAACTGGTTTCCCTCCGACCTGTTCCTCGCTTCTCATTATTGTTATTCCTTACGGAACCGCTTTGTGTTGTTCTCAGCTTTTCGGGTCCCGTGTTTAACTTCTTACCTACCATCGTTGATTCCAGGAAATCGAAAAGGTTCAATCAGACATAAGCAAAAACTAAATTTAAAAAAAAATTAATATTCATAAAAAAAAAACAATTACATATTGAAAACAACGATTCCATGAAATCGAAACGGTCCAATCAGACATAAGCAAAAAATAAATTTAGAAAAAAATTTAATATTCATAAAAAAACTATTACACTTAAAAAACAACGCCATATCTTTGCCACGTCCAGTGTAAATATTGCGTTTCTTCTATCTTCGAAGAACTTTTCCGCGAACAGATTATTGTTATTTTATTATCATACAATTGCTAGAATTGGTGATTCAGACATATAAAAGAACGTGGCGGAGAGAAAATATTGTCATGGGTCCCAGATTAGAGCCACCGAACTTAAAACCACTGAAGTAAGCATGAAAATCACAATTCGTTATTATGGTACATGTGTCGGCAACACTATCACACGTGAAGAGGTAATAACACTCGCACACGTACTCTAAGCGTACGAGGTTTGTTACCATTTGAACTATTTTACCCGACTGGGACCAATAATTTTTTTTGGTACCATCGAAAATTGAAACCGAAACTCCCGGGTGGAAACAAGCGTCTTGCAACTACACTACGGATGTCATCAATAATTAACGAAAGTAATTTCACTTTTGGATTATTCAGGGAGATTTATGTGTACTTTGAGATCGTGAATGAGAAGAAAAAATAACACAAACAAATCTCGAAAACATCAAGTACAGTAGACTCTTTGATTATCCGAGGCAGCTAGGAAAAAATTGGCCATAGTAAAAAAAACCTGGATAATCTCCGTCAAAAAAGGTTAAAATCAAAAACTGAAAATGATCCTTTATGTATAACACGACAGCAAAGAAGTTTATCTTTTCCTTCTGTTCACTTTTCGGGAAATGGTGCTATGCAGATTTAGCAACATTAGCTTATCAGCAAGGTACTATCTTCTTGTTTCTCCAAATAATCAGGTAGCATTATAAAAGACAAACCGGGCTATATACTTTTCTGACTTCACCAAAAACCCTTGTTCAAAAAAAAATAAAAAGTGTTTGTTCTATAACTCTTATACGTTCAGATATTGTCCTTGAAGAATTTTAAAATAATAAAAAGTTCTAGGACTCAATCTAAACGTGCCCAAATAATAATTTGCGAACACGTCATCGACCGGATAAATTATATCTACGATGTGTTCGCAATTTCGCCAGTTTTCTTCTCTGATACATATTGTGAAATTCGTCCGTTTCATTCTGGGGTGTATTTTGTATACGAATGAAAAATTATTTTCGTATTTTAAATAATATATTTCGAAATGTTATTAAAAAATCTAAATAGCTGCATAATTACCCCTAGAAATCTGCAACTTAGTTGGGAAACAAAGCAAATTAATTATTCTAGCTAACTTTCAAATTAAGTTGCAAAATTAGTACCGACTACAAGGATATATTTCGCGATATGATTCATTTATTCGTTCCCAGCGACTTTTTTCGACGACTCACGGTTACGGTACTAATTGCCAGTGACAAATTGTCGAATTATTTTTTAATCACGAAAATGCATTCCATTTGTTTATTAGAAAAGGGGATACTGGAAGATTAGGGTGAAGGAATGAGAAGACTCCCCTGCGGCACACCATCCCGGCTTGCAAACGCTCCCTAGCGGTGGCGAGCTCAGGTGCTCTCGCATAAATAACATTACCTTTTAATTACACCACTTTTGCGCGGCGGACACGAGGCTAGGAATTACGGCACTTATTTTGATCCCGTGCCTCTCTCTACCTATAATGTAAGCGCACGAATCTTGGGAGCACTCCGCTTTGAGCTGAAAAAAAAAACATGAACACGTTCCCTATATAAAGCTTACAAAAATTTGGATTTCTGTCATCTTGAGAGAATGTTCACCGAATTTATAAAGTGCCGTTCATTTAAAGGATTCTTTCGGAAAATTTTATCGCGAATCAAAATAATAAACCGTTTCTCTCTTCTTTTGCAATGTTAAGAAAACCATTAAAGTATATTAATAAAGATAAGAAATTATGTTGTCATTTGTTAAATTTGGTATTATTTCTTATTCTGATTGTGCTACTAGAATATGATCTGCGTTCGTCATGAAACTCATTTCAACTATTAATGAGTGAACACCCCAAATTCGGGTGAACAGCCATGAAAGAAAAAAAAACAGAAACAGAGATAATTTAATTTGATAACCAGAATCTTACTTCTTAGTTATATATGAACGATCTTACTATATTTTTTAATATATAAACCAGATGTTTTCAAAGTATAGGTTTACGCCTGAGCCACACGGCGTATTCGAAAGCTTTATTAATTCTAGCCAAGGCACGTTCTAATCAAAATTGGTCGGTATTACACTGGTTGAGATTTGGATATTTGGATTTATAAAATAATAATAATAAAAGGATGATTTGTGTAGCGCCATTAAGAGAGCAAACTGTCCTTAAAGTAAAAATATCGTTTGCTGATTGATAAGGCTCAGCGAATCCTGGTTCCATTTGCCACAACTTGCTTCAAGGAAGCTGAATAAAAAAAAACAAATATCGCCCAAAACTCAACGTGAAATAAGAAATAAGATTAAATGTGTCTAGTTTGCTTCCAAGATTTGACAAACTGTGTGGTAAACAACAGTCCATCCCATCTTACTAAGTGGTAAGGTTTTCTTAAGACCCCGTGAATAAAAAAATCTTTATTCACTAAAGATGGCGTGAAATAAAAAAGATTAAAAACGACTGATATAGGCAATCCAGTCATATTAGGATGATGTAAGCGATCACCGTGAAAGCCAAAAATACCATAAGAGAGTCAATATAATAAATGAAAAAAAAACGTGATAAAATAAATTTTAAGCGATTCGCTTCATCTTCAACTGATTAAACTTATTCGACAATCGATTTATAAGTGGCGAAGTTTTTCGTAAAATGAAGAAACGCAACATTCATTGGGCATGGCAAAGATAAGGCATTTAATAAATTGAATGTACGAGGGGCATCCGGAAAGTAAGGTTACAACATTTATGTAGAATCGAAAAATGCTTGTATTTAATTGAAATTCACAGGATACTTCACAAATATAATTAACTATTTTTCAACGTAATTGTCGTCGAGATTGAGACATTTCTGTAGTCGGGGCACCAGCTTTTGTATGTCAGTGTCATAGACCTCCGCAGCCAGCTCTTTTAGCCACTTCTTCACAGCTTTATCGACCTCTTGATCGTTGGAAAATTGTTGGGGTGTAGTGATACACCCACGTCTCATTCTCCGTCACGATAGAGTCCAGAAAAGCTTCTCCTTCCTGTGCAAAACGATCCAAAAGTTCATGCGCGGCGGCCACGCGATTTTGACGCTGCTCCGGTGTGAGCATTCTGGGCACCCATCTCGCACACAACTTCTTGTAACCAAGTTTTTCCGACACAATATTACCAAGGAGACTTCGAGAAATGTCAGGAAAGTCTTAGTGAGGGTCGTCAAGCGTTACACGGCGGTCATTTTGCACTTGTTCTTCAATTTTTTGCACAAATTCGTCAGAAATCACTGCCTTGCCTCGTCATGAGAATCATCAGTACGGCCTTCTCTGAACAACCTAACCCACTTCGTAACATGTTGTCGACTCATCACATCACTACCATAAACTTCCACGAGCTTCTGATGGATATTCGCGGCGGTATTGTTCTGCAAAGTAAAAAAACGGATGACCGCGCGGATCTCGCACGGACGAGAGGTGGCGGGAGCCCGCGACGACCTCTCCATCGGAAGAATTTACTGTGACTGAACAAAATGGCCGTCAAACACGCGGGACTAAACAAACTGACCGTTAGGAACCCCCTACACGCCAAATGCGCCGCCAACTTTGAAACAAAAAAATTTCCCCGGCCTCAGGAGCCCTTGAAACCTTAGTTTCTGGATGACCCTCGTAATAATGAAAGAAATTGTAATTAACCAATACTTTTTTCTTAACGATTTCATATCCTAGTATTTTGTACATGAACCAACTTAAAACATGTTTGATCATTGTAAATTGGGTTATGATATTTTTTTATAAACTTTCCTGTAATTGACAACAAATGACTTATAAAAACCTTCAGCATATTTTTTTGTAACGCGATATAAAAAATTACCTGTCGTAAAAAATATACAAAACGACAAATTTAATAAACATTTTATATATTACAAAAAACATAAAATAATTGTTTTTTTCTTTAATTTCACTTATTATATTGACTATAATTGCATTTTTGGCTTTCAAATGGTGGCACAAATCATCAGAGTATGGGTGGATTGTCTGTTAAAAAAATAACAAACGAATACAAAAATTCCCCCTCATTAAAATACTCATTTGGGTCAATAGAACACACACCCTTGCGATGAAACATCATACCTGTTAAACATAGCTTCTCCGTGGCCCAGTTGGTAAGGCCTATCTTCCAAATCGGGGGTTGCAGGTTTGATTTCCGTTGGTACCAATATATTTGAAAAGAGGTTTCAGTCTTTTTCCACTACAGGCCTCGTTAACATCTTTCTGGTTGGTTAAAAGACATAGTATTGTAACTTGTGGATTGAAAGGTATTGTTTATCTTCTGATTTATGTAATTTATATAATGACGTTGAAATATTGCTGAAACTATTATAGAATAACCTATTTTCTTATCTTAAGATCAAACAGTTACTCTACCAGAAGCACATAATATTAACATTTTAAAAAGAACAAATGTTTTTCAAGAAAGCATATTGACCTTTCTAAGTATAGGGGTTATTTGTTTCGGCAAAACAATAATTTCTTATTTGATTGTTTTTTCTGTACGAGTAGATATTTCTCTTTTAGCTTTGTATGTAATTGGGTTTAATATTTATATATAAACTACGTAAAATAAATAAAATAACGTGATAGATTTGACTAACTATTATAAATGCCAAATCTTTGCCGCGGTCTATGAATATTGCGTTTCTTCTATCTTCGAAGAACTTCAGTTTCGATGAATTTTATAGATCAATTATTAAATTTGAAAAATTTATCATAATCAGTTAATTTACAATTTGTTGTTGATTGAAAGAAATTGTTGTATAACAATAAATCGGTCAAATGTACCATAGAACCGTGCACACAGGAAAATGAAATAAATATGTAAGCCCTAAATCGGCAACAAACTATTTTGTTTTAATTTCATTAATTATATTAACTCTTATAATGTAATATTTAGTTTTAATGTGATGGCATAACTCATCCTTTTTTTTTTTATTAAACTAAGTAATATATTGTACAAATATTTGTCAGGCTATACCTATATACAAATTTATTACTTAACTAATCTTACTTATATGTTATAATTTATGAACTTACTTAATCTTATTTTCCTACATGTCATTTTATTTTAATTTTAAACAATCTTAATATATGATTTCTTAGAAATAATTAACACCTAAATACTACTTATAACTAGATAACAATTCTTACACTAATTATTTAGCAAAAACAAGACCACTCGTTCAGGCTACTTGTATTCCATCACATTCACTCAGACCTTGGTCGTCCCAGCTAATACTGTACTGTAGCTGGACTAGTCAGACAACCTCATCCAAGTGTGGATAGATTTCCAATAAAAAATACAATGTCATATATCTGTAAGAAGATATTTTGAAAATGAGATTTTCGCACCATATGTATGCTAATGGATAAATCTTCTATTTTATTCATAATTTTTTGCTGTTTTTGCAACACAGTTTATAAGCAAACAGTAGTTAGTTCAACTACAGAGAACTGATTCGAAATTATTAAAATATATTGTACTACTGTGACTTTCGTTGCTATGTGATTATCTCTTCCAAACAATCATTAAGGTTTTTAAGAGACCTTGAGTGATGATCAGGCTGGAAATGAACGAGAATCGAACTTGTAGCCCCGGATTACCAACTAAACGACAGATGTCGACGAATGCAATAAAACAGTCGTCAATTGTATTATAACATATCTTAACTATTCGTGGTTGTGCTGACTCAATTTGGTACCGGACCAAAGGTTTTGTCGGAGTGTTGCCGCCATCTGGTAGGGTCGTACTAACTAAACCCGTCGATATATGTAGGCTTGTAAGAGAGAATAGGTCGGAAGATGATCAATCGCGCGGTGAGCGGTGTGAGAACGCGAGGGTAGCGATGCGGAGTGGCTGTAAATATCCGTCAGCGGGACGGCCATAAACACGTCGGCAGCGGAGTGGTGGGCCGACGGCTGACGGCTCAAATTACGCAAGAAATATGACCTACGCTTGCTTACGCTTCGCACAAGCCAAACTGAATTGCTCCCGCACACACATGTGAATATAAATTATACACCTTTTCATGAATCTGAATGTAACTCACCAATCAGATTACTGAGTGTATACTTGGGAAAAGAAAACATGATTCTGTTGAGGCAAAACATAGATATAAATAGCAAATTACTTAAGGGGGTATTCTACTCTAGAAATTCGAAAAAAACCATTTTTTTCACCCATTTTTAAAGTTTAGATCTTTAAAAAAATGTTCTCAAATGGAAATTTTAAAATTTTCAATATTTACGAAGTTATAGCTATAAATGAGACAGCAATTACGCCGCACCGGTATGACTCGGACAATAATCTCAAAACTTTAAACGCGTTTTCCTCGAAACTACTTTTTTCGACCTGGTCGACATAAAATATAAAGTTCTATCCAACCGATTGCCTTCAAATTTGGTATGAAACTTTGATAAATGTTTTTATATCGTCCCTACCTTGAAAAATTCAAAACTTTTTTTTTTACTATTTTTTTTTTTAATTTTAAAACAAGGGTAAAAAATAGTTTTTTTTTCAGACAGTCGCCATTTTACGATTTTTTCTCTGTGTGGTACCAACTATAACGACATTATTTCTTATTAAGAAACTGTGTATGATTTTTATTTCAGATTTACGAAAGGGCTTTAATCATGCCGACCAAATCACCCCCTTTTTTACGACAATATATAACAGCTAATAACATCTTGAATTTTAAAAAAATCAATTTTTTTTTGTACATTCTCAAATCATCAATAAACAAACTGTAAAAAATACATAGGAAAAATGTTTTTAATTTTTTATTAAGTCTGAAAAAACGTCCGAAATTCACGCCTCTGTAAGGCACGTTGGGCGGATATGTGTATTAAATAAGATATAAATACAGTGGCAGCAAACGTCATCATTATAACCCCATGTCCCTATTCGGAGCCGATAGATAAAACAGACCTCCACTTCAATCTATCCCGACACACATTTTTCGCTTCAACCACACCCATACGCCTCTTCATGCATACTTTCTAATTGTTAAGGCTTTTTTTCTTTCAGAATTTGGTCGAGCCACATTTTGCTAGACCTTTCCAAACCTCGTATACCTGCTATACTATATACATGCATATCATCACGCCATTTCCCTGTCAGGATAGGTTGAGAAGACAGAGTGTCCGATTTTCCTGTCTCGACACACATCCTTTACCTCTTCTACAAACACTCTGTTTGACAAGAACGTGTACGGCGAAACCCGAAAAAACTATTTGGACAAGGCATTAAAAAAAAACACACATATTACATGATATAAACCGTGATGCTTTATTGCTCGTATTAATAAGCTTGTTTTTCGAAAAGTAGTGGTTTCTTCACCGAGCTTCGAAATTTCCCTTCATGAGCTAGTAAACGTCTTCTTATACTATAGTGTCACATGGCGCAATTAGAAATTTTTCATGCAAAACCGCCTGTCCGCTACACAATAGACAAGGATTATTGAGGCTGATAGACGAGGATTCTTCTCAAACACCAGTAAAATCAATCTGTCTTTCTTTTCGTCGTTTTCTGTACAGTGCCGCGATATGGTAGGTCATCGAAGTTTTTTACGTCGGAATAGCGTTTCACCCACTTACTTACAAATATCTTCGATTTTCTCATGTATTTAGCAGCGGCTCCGTACGACATTTTCAGTCCTTTCGGATGTGTAAACAGAAACACGGCTTCGTAACGTGATGCGTACGCGGCACTCATGGTGAAATATGTTCTAGTGTAACCAAGGTCGAACGAAAACTTCGTTTTTCTATACAAAGCATCTTGGGGGAAGGGTCCTGCTACCTGCTCGCGTTTGAATCTACCCTCTAACGGTTTTCAGGAAAAAAATGTAATCGTACACGATCTTGGCAAACAAACTGTATATACGCCATCTCATACCTTACGATTTCTCATTTTAAATTTCCTTCTTTCAAAAAATGCTATTGATACAGCCATAGTATTCTTGGTCTTCCTCTGCCATACCTTCCAATCACATTTGCACTATGTATTTGTTTTATTAGTATTTCTTCACTCATTCTACATGCCCCAACGTTTTTTCATAGTGCTCTTCTTCATCTTACTTAATACATTAGCTTTATGTTCATATTCATTCCTAATCACTGTTTTACTACTTGCATACATTATTTGTTTAAATCTTTCATCATCCATTTTTTCCATGTGGCCGAATCAACTCAATTCTCCTATCTTTATTTTAAGCACTGCATCCAGCAAACGGCAATGAGCAGTTGCTCATTGCAGATTCTTTATAAATTGAGGAGAAACATACATTCAAAAGTGAACGAACAATAAATTATAATGATAAATTCACCTCTAAAATGCATTTGTTTTTCTAGCATTATTAAGTGACCAAGTATCACTCTTAGGGCGCCTAAGTTTTGAACTAACATCTCTCAAATAGTGTTAAGTTAAGAATACTTTCTTACAGTCACTCATGTCAAACTCGTTTTGCAGCACGGGTCACATAAGCCATTTTGCATTAGGCCGAGTGTCGCACGTTTTCAATATTAAGAAAAAGAAAAATTAAATTAAATTTATTTAGTTCGAAAAAACTAATAAATGTTTTTTCCATCTTAAAGATAATTTTTTTTCACGAAGACGTCGGGCTACAAACCTATTTATTGTTGGCGGGCTACGTATTTTACATGTTAGCTCAACAACATTTTTTTCATTAGTATCCAATATATCTGAATTAGTATTTCGGGCATATTGAAGAGTGTAGTCGGGAGACAATATTTTCTTCGGCCCCAGTAAGCGAGCATTCGGGTTGAGAACCTTTGGAGAAGGCACGGAACAAGTGGTTCATCATTGAACGTGTTATCAACAGCACCGCTCAGCGTGTGCAAGTATTGTTACCAGACGAACTCTTTTACCAGACTAGCACCCTTTTTTGGAACCATCGGAAATCGAACCCGAAATCCCCGGATGGAAGTCAAGAATTTTACCACTCAACTACGGAGGTCGCCATATATTTATTTTTTGGAATCAATGAATTTCATCAGCCGCACAATATGTTAAATCAAGAGTTCCCAAAGTGGTCGATATCTACCCCCTGGGGTCGATTTGATTTTTTTAGGGGTCGATAGTTTCAATAAAAAAATGGGGATCGACGACAGCAAAAATAGACCCCCTTTTACTACTGCTATTTGTTTGTTACTTCAAAATATCGATGATTCCAATAGGTACCTAATTAAAAAGAAAAATAATTCAAAAAAATATTGTTTTGATAAAAACGCATTACATACTAAACTTGTGAAATGACTAGGGGTTTGACGGTTTTAAAAGTTTTTGGTAAAGGGGTCTGCGGCCGAAAAAAGTTTGGGAACTCTTGGGTTAAATTCTTGTTTTGAGCCAGTTGACTACAAAAAGATTATTTGAATGTTAAAAGAAAATAAAAAAAGAAGCTCACAGTATTTAAATAAAATTCATGACTAAGAATAAAAATATTATCTTGTTTGAGACGCAACCGCTCGGGAGACCTGACAATTTGACAGACGGCCCACCAGGGATTGCTCTAACCTGCGCTCACAAAACACATTCGAGATATTGAATTCTTAAACTTCTAACACTTCTAGCCCTTCGATATTTTTTTATATTTCAAACTTCCTTGTGCAAGATACAATCGGTAGGTCGCAATGCAATATATTTTAGTCAACCAGACAATAGAAAGGTAGCTGGTTCCAATTCCTGAAAAAAAGGTTATAAAGTTTTTAAAGGCATGCAAAGAGGAAAAAATCAACGTGTTAAATTTCACACAATTCCTGTAAAAGGGAAAAGAGCTCGAGCAAGAGAATTTAGTGGGGAATATGGAAAAAAATACGGTATTTCGTTGAAAAGAGATATGTTTTTTAAGTCGCTGTTGAAACAATCAACAGTGGTGCTGTATTTTGGTAAATGGTAGGTGGTTTCAGGGTGTGGCAGCAACGGCAGTAAATTACAATGTACAGAAGAGCAATAAACTAGAAATTGCAAGATGAAATCTCAACACGTGCATATGCAAGTCAATGATTGGAGGAACGCTGAACATTTACGATGTGGGCAATGGGAGAATTAAGAGTGTTATATGAGTCGTTCACAAGCCAAGTGAACCAAATCCATTCTGGTTAGTATTGAGTAAACTAGGTTCAAACATTTTAGTGATCTTAAATTCAATATTTTTGGACTTGGTTCATCTGGCTTCTGAACCACTCATATAATAGTAACAAAATGTGCAGCTATTGATAATTTGTGATATTCGAGCAATTTATTTTTTTCGGTGTAAGGTGATATGATCATACTATCTTAGGTTGAATGACATTTTGCAATCGTTAAGCTTTATCCAGCAGTTCAGAGACCCTTTCATGGTTTTAAGTACAAATAATACTTTGAAGTAGATATAATCGCAGTTACATCTACTTAATAAAATTGCCTTCGCGTGATGCATATATGTTGGGAAGTTTCATCCAGCAACCATAGCCACTCGGAGTGTCTAGACTTGAACGTCGCCATAAAAATACCGCGAGAAGTTCATTTAACTTCCTCTGCACGTCGTCTGGGGTGCAATAAAAATTTGAGCGAGCGCTGATGCTGAGATTGTCTACAAATATAAAAGGGAATCAAATACAAAAGTAACTTTACCAACCAACGACACATGAGTGGATTCATTTGAACCAGATTGCGATAGAACATAAAGCTCCGAATTCACCTTTTTAAAGTACCTTATGCTCTCAAAACGTAATTTCTAATAAAAAGCAACAACCAATTGACGCCAAAGCTCAATAACAAATCACCACCAAAGCTCAATAACAAATTACCACCAAAGCTCAATAACAAATTACCACCAAAGCTCAATAACAAAATTACCACCAAAGATCAATAACAAAATTACCACAAAAGCGCAATAACAAATTACCACCAAAACCCAATGACAAATTTTCACCAAAGCGTAATAACAAATTGTTACCATAGGTCAACTAAAAAACTAAACAAAACAATAATAAATTGCCACCACAGTGCAATTACAATTGATTAATAAATATAGCAGTGTTTTCAGTGATAACAATCAGAACGTAATGATTTCATGTTAAATAACATTCTTAAAAAGTAAAATTTCAATTTTGATAACTTGACAATCCTTTGAATTCGAATCCTTTTTTTCTTAATCTGGGTCCCAACGGGGATCAAACCCGCAAACCCTGGGTTTAAAGCCTAACGTCTTACCAACTAGGCTACGGAGGTTGAGTACATATATTACAGTAGAACAACATTAATACAAAGTAAAAAACAAACTTAAAGATAATATTTTCCAGCGGCGCCATGTTCCCGATTATTAAGGCAGTTTGTAGCTTAAAAAGCAAAGTATATTAAATTTTCATAGGGAGAAGTTCGGGGGAAATATAAATTAATATACGGAACCGTTTAAACTTATACAACGTTTGAAGGTGAATTAATTATTCGATAAAAACCTGAAAAGCCGCTGAAAATATAATTTGAAAGTTAAACACAAAGGTGTGTTTGATAAGTTAGAAAGGGGCATGATGTAGCACCCACCCGCAATATCATAATCCCGCGATGGGATCAAGGGAGGGATGATGTTGGGATGCGAGTATAAGGAGGGGTTTGCGCCGGACAATGCCGCACTTTTCGATTTCATTTAAGTTTTTCCACACAAACCCCACACCTACGAGTAGGTTGAAATTGGCAAAAATATGACTTTCATACAATCGAACGTTTTCTCAATAGGTCAAATGCTATATCGTGTCCCATAAGACGCCCTCATTGTAAACAGAGGTGGGTCAACGCGAAATACGGACAAAAATATGGTACCAATTTTTTTATAAATCCACCTTATTGTTTCCTAACAAGACTAAATCGGGTTGGTATTGATTGTTATTCTTCTTTATCGCATGTTCAATGCTGCGAATCGTGATCTTGTGAGAACAAACATTTTAGAAACAAAAGTTTATTTTGTAAATTTAAGGTCACAAAAAAGTTTATTTTGTAAATTTAAGGTCACAAAAAAGCCAACCGATCCAAACATACAAAAAAAGTTATGAGCAACGTTTAAAAAAAAAGATTATTTATTGTATCATCTTCTATATCGGCCCCTCAATGCTGAGGAGCGTAACCCATTTGAGCTGTTCCACGGTCATCTTCATGAATGACTCATCCGTCTTTCACGGCATTTTACTGAACGAAGGGCAATTGGTAATTAATGACAGGACTGTAGCAGTCGCACTTAGTCTATTCATATTCAATATCACTAATCACAAAAAGGTTCTGGATGTTTTTTGCCGCCTCGTCATGTTATATGGCCAAACAATTGGAAATCCACCAGAGTCATATCGTTGACAACTACCCAATAGTTCAATAATATGGTAGACAAATGTGCGCCTCGTAGTCCAAAGAATTCTGAGAATCCATCGCCAGCACCACGTTGCAAAAACGTCGATTTCTACAGGTAACACAATGTTAAAGTCGAAAGTATAATGGAGAAAATAAATTTTCAAATCACTTGCAGCTTGAAGAGAAGATTCAAGTTAGTTTTTAGTTATTTATTTCGAGAAAGAATTTTTCAAAAAAATCCAAATGTTTACAAATTTGTAGCCTGGAAGAGGTCATTTTTTTAGATTATAAGTTTAAATTAAAAAGAAAAACATACATCATCCTTAGCCTCTTCTACATCCATACTTCTCATACAACTCCTACGATTTTTTTGACTCTCTAAGCTTCTTATTTTCAAAATATCATTGACTTGATTAAAAAGAAAAAAAAAAGGTTTTTAAAATCTAGTCCTTATTTGAGCAAAACTTTGATATCTTTAAAAGTAACTGATCACTTCTAAAATATATTATAAAAATTACAGCATAAAAAGGACCCTTACAAAAGCATAACAAGCAGCTGACTTTCAGCTGGTCCCTAGTTGGGTATCTAAGCAAATGGAAGGCGATAGTTACCGGTATATCCGGTGCGGTAAAGGACACAGGGCAGTGGGCAGTGGGCGTGGCGGGAGGACACAACAGGGGACATATGTGACGGGTAAGGGTAGGGAGAGGGACATTTCCGGCCCAATATGCCATAAAGCCTACAGCCAGGAAGCCGGCCGGCCGACCCTTTTTATTGAGATAAGTAGTTGACACATTCGTATGAATGCCCCAAAAGATATTGGAATACATTCGTATAAATGTTAGAGATATCTATGGAAATACGGACGGGCGGAAACGTTACATAAATATATATTATACATTTATCGGAGGCAATCTCATGAAAGTTATTTTATTTAATACGAATAATATTTGAAAGTCAAGGAACTTTTATTTTATACAAATGCAACGACCCGTGAAAAATCACGGAATTTTTTTACTGAACCAAATTTTAAAAAATCCTATTTTCCTTTTAATTTACCGTTAAAAAGTACTTTGAAGGTATCTGAAATAGTCACAGCAATTTTTTATTTGAAATAATCGATTTAATTTTAACTATTAGTTTGACGTGTCGATATAATTGACATTTTTGTGGAGTGTGCTTAATTTCAAGCGATCACGCTCTGTACTCGCATTCTAAATCATGATATTTTATATTTTTTATTTTGTTATTCAATTGGGGCAGACGTTCAAACAAAGTAAATTAACATATACTAGTTGCAACCCGTGAAATATTCACGGAAGAAAAACAAATTCTACATTTATGAAAATATATATTCATAAATATAGAATTTGTTTATATATGTATATCATTTATACATCGTTCCCTTTTACGCCGGTTCAAAAATTGTTAGCTAGGTATTTAAAATTCATTCAGTTATCGAGATTCAAAATTCGAATTACTTTCGGAGAGAATCCAAGTATTCCTCTCTCGCTCTCTTGTATTCAAAATTCAATTCTCGTATTCTTTCTTCAACGACAGCCATCGTATGGGTTTTGGCCTATTTATACTATGCTATATTGATGATTGAGTACCGTACCAATAATGATATTCTGAGCCTCGAGAACACATCAATCAAAAATGAAAAAAAAATCTATATTCACAACATGTTTCAGAGCATTTTTATTTTTAGTATATCAATATGCTGTCACTTCTTAATTATTATTGAAGAATTTTGGTTTTTATTGTCTTTTGTCATTTGACCAACGTACAAACGGTAAGAATTATTTGTGTGTGTGATTTTTACCTCAATGGCAGCGCTTAATTTACTTTGAAAAAATAGATTTAATATCGAAAAACTTCGTATTTACGAGTACTATGAAAAACTTCCAGTTCTTAATGTTTGTTTTCACTAGCAGGAAAACACAAAATTAAATTTAAATCGTTGTTTATAGTTAAGGCATTAACGTTGTGGAGGTTTAAAGACATTGTTATTTATTTTTATCAAACACTGTTTATTCTACTTTTTTGTGACGGTATAACCCTACCGGTTTCAAGGCGCTCCCCTGAAGATGAGGTGAAAGCCTTGAAACCGGTAGGGTTATACCGTCACAAAAAAGTGGAATAAACAGTGTTTGATAAAAATAAATTAAAATAAATTTAAATCATCGATAATTAGATAATAAACCAGAATCATAAGTAACAATGGAAATGTTTTCCTCTTTTATAGGTGCCTTAACCAACTTCAGATGTTAATATTTTCTATCTACTGCACTGCTGAATAAATATTTCGATTAAAGAAAATCTAAACTATTATTAATAATAATATCTGTGGTTTTGTCAGTAAGACGCATGTCTTCTAACTCAGGGGTTACGGGTTCGATTAACACAAGCGCAGTTTTTTTTTTTTAATATTCTACTCTTGTTTTCACTTAAAGCTTCTTTAACATATCTCTGGTTGATTGGAAGGGGATGCCAAATGGAAATAAGCACGGCCAGTTGTTCTGTATACAACGAAAGAATAATACAATACAGTTTTCAAAACTTTAGGCATCCAGTCTTAATCGTCCCCTTCTTCCACCCAGCTCTCACCTGAAACTCAGCAGCAATATTCTATATTAATAACTTCACAATACATTATTAAAAATATAAAGGCTGCATAATATATTTTTAAATCGACATATATTAGGTCCTTACATATGAAATTGGCGTTTTGTTTGGGAGGAACATAAAGTTGATTTTTTTTTAATATAATATATTTATTTAATCAAAGTATGTACCATTGCTATCTATGCACTTTTGTCATCTCATAGGTAGTTCATCGATCCCTTTACTAAAAAAACCACTCGGACGGGAATCAATAAAATCTTTGAAGTCGGTTTGGACTGCCCCATCGGAGTTGAATTTTTTCCCTTGCAAGAAGTTATCCAAATTTCGAAAAAAATAGTAATCTGTTGGGGCAAGGTCCGGAGAGTACGGTGGATGTCTTAGACATTCCAATTGAAGCTCTTCTAATTTGGTAGCCGTCTGTTGTGCAGTGTGTGGTCTAGCGTTATCATGAAGCAGCAGTGGCCTAGAGCGATTAACCAGCCTCGGTTGTTTAGCAGCTAGCTTTTCCATCATGGTTTGCAGTTGCTGACAATAGACATCTGCCGTAATCGTCTGGCCAGATTTAAGAAAGCTGTAGTGAACGACACCAGCACTAGTCCACCAAACGCTCACAAGTAACTTTTTTGGAGTCAATTTTCGCTTGGGGCATGGTTTGGCTGGTTCGGCAGGGTTCAGCCATTGCGATGAGCGCTTCCGATTATCATACAGGATCCACTTTTCATCACAGGTAATGATTCGATTCAAAATCCCTTCATTATTGTGCCGGTTGAGTAATGCAACGCAGCAGTCAACGCGCGTTTGTTGATTTGCTTCACTCAATTCGTGAGGTACCCACCTTTCAAGCTTTTTCACCTTCCCAATTTGCTTCAAGTGGATTAAAACAGTTTTATCACTAACACCGCAGCCTGCAGCTAACTCGGACGTGGTTTGCGATGGACCCGCTTCCACAATAGCCTTCAATTCTTCATTATCAACTTTGGTCTCCGGCCGTCCACCGGGCTTGTTCTGCAGGTCGAAATTTCCAGAACGAAAACGTTGGAACCAAAAACGCACTGTGTTTTCTTTTGCGGCACCGTCGCCATACACATCATTAATCCTTCGAGCCGTTTCTGCAGCACTGGTGCCACGGTGGAACTCGTACTCGTAAATAACGCGATATTTCAAGTTTTCCATTTTGTAAACTGAGTGACGCAAAGAAAAAAAACAATTGAGGAAAAAACAAATGAATTATAATTTTCGAAACACAAATACTTGAGTAAATAGCTGTATAAATTTTAATTTGGAATTCCTAACCAAAGAGAAGATATTTGAGATCAAAGTTGCCAGTACGGCAAAACGCCAATTTCATATGTAAGGACCTAATATTAACAAATGATATGAAATGTTTCCGGTTTTAGTTTGTAGAAACCCGTGATGTTTATAACGATAAGATATTATTTTTTATACTTGAACAAAATTCTAAATATCATTTAGTGACAATATTTCGAATAATCAGGGCACGTTGCCTTTTTAAAAACTTTGTATTGATTACTTAATAAATTTTGTATACTTTGCTGAGTAGTGTCTGTAATTGCTGTTTAATACGATTATCTTCTGAAAAAGTGTTTTGATATCTTAACAAATATTTCTAAAAAACCTTTATTCGATAATACCACAAAATTAATATAAATAGAGTAATCACGAGTTGAATAAAACTAATTCTTTTAAAATTACTTTAAATCATAAGTTATTGAAAAAATTTTAAAAATATAAAAAGTGGATACCGTAATTCAATGTTAATATTTCATACATTATTTAACTTAACATACACATGTAGGTATGTGTATACATCATCGACAAACTGACAAAATGAAACTTCATGAAGTTTGGAGACACATTCAAGAGATGATAAAAGTTTTCAAAATATCCGAGGTTGGCACTTGGCACCGCAACCCTCACGGGTCTCAGGATTTGGACCATGTGCCATTAACCGCGGTCAAACGTCAAAAGCTCCCCGGGTCAAGTTTTGAGTGGAAAGATATATGGATTTTCTCAACAAATTTCCCAGCTTCCGAACTCCAGAGTGAAAATTCACCGAAATTCCGATCCCGTCACCCTCGGACAGAACTAGGGGATAAGAAATAAAATAATATATACACGTGCAGTGGTTTCAACAAAGAAATTTATAAATCACGTTACATTTTATTTTTACTGCTTTCAAAATTTGCATGATCATCGTGTTTATTTCTATCGAATGATAAAAAATTCGATTAAGTCAAATTCAGTCAACTTAGTAATTTTAATTTTCAGCACTTCAATACTGAACGAATAAGGTCTACTAGGCAAAGATAATACCAAGAACGAGAAGTATTGCAACTCCGATCATTCGAAAAAGCTTATTTAAACGACTTATTATTTCGGACCAAAGTAGGGGGGTGACTGATCGCTCAAAGGGACCAGGTTGAATGAGGAAATTACGAGAATAATTTAATCTTCAAAATTTGCAACTGAAAAAAAAATACGTGACACAAAATAAGAACGAAAAGTATTGATTTCTATGAGTCACGTTTCTATATTCTGACACATCTATAGTTTTAGAATTGTCACATTAAAGGTACGTTTATTCCGTCTACATTTTGCCTGTTTTAAAATATTCTTTTAAATGTCAAACTCATATCGGCATTTCAATAAAAACTATATAAGTCGATCTAACTCCCCCAATATTGCTAGTAACAGTTGAACGAGGATTGGAATATTTTGTCTATGTCATTGTGCAAAGCGGAAACAATTTTATTTCAATTTATGCGACGTTATAGGACATTATTTTTAAAATTTTCTGAAATTTCAAATAACTGCCATTAAAAATATACATGTTGAAACTAATATCTTTGGGACCTGAAAAACCACACAAGCAGTAAAAATGATATATTTATATTATAATTTTAAAACCCTACTAGTTTCTACCCCTAATGTACTTTAGGTTTTTTACAAAATGGAAAAAATGTAACTTGAAAGAATTACTTTTATGGTAATATTAACTAAGATGCATAAAAACGAGAGAGCGCATAACAGTGCGAAAAGCACAATATCTGAGACATGCCATGTACCATTTTTAAAGATACTAACTTCTACGTCTCCATAATTGAAGGGCTTCGAGGCCCTGGAAGGTAATGAACATCTTGGTTGAAAAACCTGCAAGAGTGCCTCAAGCCCATATGTGCAGGTATTACGAGCAGCCGTAAATAAAATCTGAGAGTTCAATAGCTGACAAGGCACTAAAAGAAGAAGAAAATAATATTAACTGGAGTGCGCTGATGAAGAAAAAATAAAATGTCATTATTATTACAAATATAAGATAAACTAGTTTGCACTTCGCATGACGAAACAGTCTCATGAAAAGGACAAACATTCTCTTGGAGTTTAATTCTGTGAATTCGATCGTATAGATTTGCAGATCGGTAAATGATACTGCACTGTATCGGAATGGGGTGGGGAGGTTTCATTAAACCGCGACCAAATGTCAAAGCCTTCCGGATGCGGTGAGCTGCGGGCGGTGCGATGATCGAACGTGACCGGGAGTGCGTTGATAGTGAGCCAATATTGCGCCTCATTACGGGGCACGCCGCCGTATGTCCGGTACAAAGCGGCCACCTTCATGTACCTCCGAATAGCATCTGGCTTACGGGGCCTAGGACGAAGAAAAACAATACGAGTTTATGACAGTCAAACTAGGATATATCCATTTTTTATTAAATTTTCTATCAACGTTTTTTTTTTTTTTTATTTATTTACAAGACGTTCCGAAAAAAACTCATAAGAAAACAAGAGGCACAAAAACAATGCCGTTTCCAGTGGATAAAATATATGGATTCAGGTTTGTTGTGTGTCATTTATCGTGACCCCAAAGTAAGTTTTTGCCTGTATCTGTATTTAAAATAAGTTTTTGTATGCATCTGTATTTAAAAAAAATATTAAGGTAAAATTTTTAAATGTGTTAAAGGATATCATATTGAAACTAGGATAAATATCTTGTTGATGTTTATTTTCTGCATTTTTTTATTTGCATAACGTTTATATTTATTATTTTTTACTAGCACTAGTTTGTGACAAATAACTGCAAAGGCGCACAATTTAAAAAATAGTAACATCTGTAACATCAACCTTCCTACACTATAGAGGAAATATATCATATGCTGGTCAAGCCACTGTGAAAGACCAATCGTGGTAGGTCGGGCTTATAGACCGGGTTACTTATATTCGTATTTAAAAAATAAATAACATGCATGTTGCATATTATTTTCACTGCCAAAACCTGAACAACTTCCGTGATATAATTGGTAAGGCATCTGTCCAGAAACCTCCTAGTTGGCGCTCCCCGTTGGTATCCTGATTTAGAAAAAGAGATTCGGTCTAGTTTTCACTTGAGGCCTCTTTCTGATTAGTTGTAGGAGGTTGTCGTTTGGCAAAAACATTCGCCAGATTGTATACAACGGTGGTGTAATACCAAACATACGATTTTTAATGTAAAATCTATAAGTGTAAATCCAATGTCGATAAAATAATTAACAATTTTAAAAAAATATAGTGATATTTCATAACCCTGACTGCTCCAAAAGTGATCAAATAACTTATGTTTGGAATCCACTCATGGCTAGAAAAACACAAAATTTAGATAGAAAAAAATCCAAGAGCTGGGCTACTATCCGCAAAGAAGAACTTGTTCAAGTTTTTTAATCAATGGCTTTGGTCGAGTTTGATTTCTATCGAATCATGCACACAGTGAAGCGGAAAACGACTGCCTCGGAAAAATAAATATTACGAAAAGTTCTCGCGGGCCATTATACATTTTAACGGCTCATATATACAAGAGCGCGCAAGTCACTTTGAATTACTTCACGAAACTAAGCCAGGCTGAGTTATGGAACAGAAGAAGATTCCAAGATATTTTTGATAGCATGACTGTAGTATTCGTAGCGTGAAAAATAATGTGTAAACCCCACGGTAGAAAGTTTGAAAGAACGGGTATAAAGAAAATCGAGAGTCAAAAGTATAATAAAACATACAGATCACTCCAACTTGACTTGAAAAAACTTTGCTGATCCAGGTGTCTCGAAAGGGTAGGTTTTACGCTGTGCCTTATGGTGATCTAAGAATGGTTTAGCTCAGTAGTTCATGTTGGAATTATGCGTTAGAGATGTGCCCTCTGGGAAAAGTGCAATACTGAGATTATGTATTCAGTGTTACGCTTCTGGTTGAGAGATACAGAACAAAAATTTTTTTTTTATCTCGATTGTTTATTTTAGAATGGCTGACCGTCTAGTATGTTAGATCTTATTTGGCGTGTAGGCTTGACTGATTGTACAGAGGCCTTATAATAGGTTTTTAAAGTTCACCCGTTTTGAGAGATATTTCATAAAAACGAAGTGTTTCGCCCTTGGAGTTATCACTGTTCAATAAATAGCGCTAGAGAAATAAGCTAATGAAAACTGGAAAATTCAGTACATGAGGAAAATGTCCTATAAGGACATTTTTAATCCCAGCATATTTTGGCAAAAAACAGTACTTTATATTTTTTTTTATCTCAGTTAATATTTAGTTTTACAAATACAGCGCGACGTCACTGCACGACCATACACCTCACATTGCATTGAAGCAATCGAAACGAAAGAAAATAATACAAATCACATTGCCGTCTTTTTAGTGGTGTTGCGAGTCTAGTCGACATTTACAATGTAAACGAAATATTTGCTTGTATTCGTATAAAGTTATGATATAACATTTAACATCCTACGCGTCAACATAAAATCTCATTTCCTACAACTGCTTTATGATTAACCTTTTATCAGTTGTTCGTAATATATTACGTCCATCCCCTCCCACGTAACACGTTTCGTTTCCATCATTCTTAGAACATAAATTATTAATGACAATAGAATATCTGATCAAAATCAAGAGTATATTTCAAAATCAAATGATACTTGTCTATTATTGGGCGTTCTCACAAAGGTTTTACAAGCCAATTACTGATGCGAAAGCAATGAAAGAAATAAACGGACCCGAGCAGTGTATGGTTTTGTAAAAGATCACCGGACCATGCATTTCTAATATAGTCGTATCAATTTATTTTCTCTGTTATGTCTATTGAAAGAAATGTTAGACTTTTCAACTATCTTCCATCGTATCTTCAAAACGTTTTGAATTATTTTTAGTTTCTTTTTTTCCGTAATAACAAACGGAAAATTTACATAGCGTCATTTCGAGAGCAAACGATTCTCAAGGGCGCTCCAGCTCGGGACTCGAACCCATTGTTCTCGTTTTAATCACAATCTGCGTGCAACTAAAGAAAAGTGACCAACAAATAAACTGAATCCAGTGATTTGGGACTGCAAACAACATTTCTACGAACAAATTCGCATTTAGAAAAATATTTAAAAAATCTGAAATTAAATTATTACTTTCACCAGAGGAATCTGTTAAAATATGTAAGTAATTTGACATCATTGTATAATCTCTTATCAAATAATTGTGATGAGTTAAAAACGTTGAATTTATTTATTTAACCCTTCACTGTATAATTATCTGGCGAATTTATATTGAAGGCAATCACTGCCAACCAACCAGACAAAGGTAAATAAAGCAATTTACATGGTCGCAAAAATTATTAAAATTTCATGAACCATGTAACATATATAAATAACTATAAAGAAGTGAGATATCGTCAATCAAAGGACAAAACGAGATGTAGAGAAAAGGAAAATCAGGAATGAAACACGTAACATTACTGACTTGAAATAAAGAGTTTTCCAACAGCTTTTTAAAACATGCCAATGACAAAGTTAGACCAAGTTGGTAACAGGTTCCAGAGTCTCACTGTATGGGCAATAAAGGACGACATAAAAAAGAAGAGCAGTTAACTGGATAAGCAAATAAACAATCTCTGCTTGAATGTAACTCAAGCCTATAATCGGAAAAATGCAGTTTTTTTCTGCGAGACAAGGTATTTAGCATATATGATATATTAACAATACGCCCTTGATACAAGTCAACTAAATTTAAAAGTCATTATCCTCATGACGTCCCTATTGGGGGTAGGCAGAGAGAACAAAGTTCTACTCCGTTATATTCTGGCACACGTCTTTCGCTTCTGCCATGTCCATACACCTCGTTATGCATACTGTCCTATAATAAAGGGTTTTCACTCTTCCCTCTTTCAAAATTTGTTCACTCCGCTTTTTTGTTCTTCCTTTCTCAAACTTCTCATACCTTCTATACTACTTGCGAAGATTATTTCTGTGAATCTTTCCCCATTAATTCTATCTGCGTAGCTGAACCATCCCAAAGCGTATTTCCTCATGTTAAACATTGCATCTTCTTTCAATTTGCATTATTTCCTAGTGTCATCATTCTTTATCTGAATGTTATTTCTGTATAATTTGTTTTTGCGTAATCTGAATATTTTTACTGTTAGCACATACTATGACAGGAAGTTAAATTTGAACCTGTCATAACTTAATAATATTCAAAGAATATCTCACAAAAACTCTCGCAAAACTCTAGACTTTTTAAGTCATTTGAAGTTTTGATGAGCCAGTGGGGTAACAAACATAACCCGGTAACAAAGACACGGAGAAAATACGCGCCATTTCAACCAGGTGTTATGTTTTTGTTGGCAATTATATCTCAAAGTTCAAAAATGAAATCTGCAAATCAGCGCTCCTCCTAAGTGGTCGACAGCTAGGAACAAAGGGGTATCTCTGCTTCTGGTACTCAAAAAAGTTTCAACTCCGTCAAAAGCAAAGTTTTCGGCGCTGGATAAATAGCATCAAAACTGGAGGAGCGAGTGTCACTCCTCCGGCCGCCTTTGTGAGTCCTCACGGTGTTTGTACCGTGCCACTTTTGTGGAAATAATTCCCTCGCACTGTTTCATTAAGCGGCCTACATTAATTCCGCTAACGTGCTTTAGCTGTCTCGAGTCTAGACCAAACCTCATCCTTTCTCTCTTACTCCAATATCCAGAGGTAAACAAAAGGTGGAATTAAAGCAAAGAGCTATTTATAACATAACACTAAAATTAAAGCTTATTTCATTCTACTTTGGATAATGTATCAAGAATAGATAATTATCAAGAAAACACGTAATCTAAATACAAAAAAGAAACAAAGATAAAATAACTCAAAAATTAAAATGTTTTATTTTCAGATAATAATTATTCCATTAAAAATTATTCTTAAAATGTTTAATTCACACGTCTATTCCGGCGAGATCACTCGGACTTGTCGGATACTACGAATATATGGTCTGGAGGTGAGCGATGTTATATGGTCTAGAGTGTTGTGAGTTTGTTGGTCAATTGTTCCAAGACTGTTTATGATAGCGATACTTTATTTACGATTGACTCGATTTTTAAGTAAGCCAATCAATTGAGTATTATAACTCATGACAAAATCTTATGTTATCACTAACGGAAAAATGTTTTCTATCATCGTTAAATGGTTGCAACTTACTATTTGTACAACTCTTGCATAGCAAGAATGGACAGATTAGGTAATCAATATGAAAATTGTATGGAATTTCATGTGACTTTGAGTTACGGGGGTTATGTGAAGAAATTGTTCTTGTCGAGATTAATTAGTAAAATTATACAGGTTTGCTTTGTTATTTTATTGGGTTTGTATTGTACTAGATTTATTTCGTATATTACTGCATACATGTCAATGTTAAATATACTCGTACGTATTGTTGTTTTTTAATCGTTTGTACCAAAAAGGTAATTTGACTGTTGAAATAAAATAAATAACAACACTTAGTAAAAATAACAAATACGAAAGATAAAAACCACAACAAAATAATGTATCACGGTAATCATTGACGTCCTCCGTGGCCTAGTTGGTAGCACATTTGACTTTCAGCCCGAAGTTTCCGGTTCAATTCCCAATGGTACCCGAAAAATAATTGAAAAAGCTTCTCAGTCGAAATATACGAGTATATAATATTAACAAGAAATCGAAATGTATAAAATATTAAGTCAATGTTTCTGAATATTTAGCGTTGAACGTGTTTGAGATTATTTAAAAAAAATATTTACTCCGTAGCCTAGTTAGCAAGAAGTTTGACTTCCACCAGTGTCCTTGGTTCGATTCCCAACAGCACCTAAAAATATGCCAGTATGGTAAAAAAAGTTAGTGCTAAACTTATGCGAGTGTTGTTGCCTCTTCCCTTCACATAACTAACATAAGTTATGATAAACCACAAGTGTCGTACCTACTCCAGTGTGTATCTAAGTCCGAAGGCTCGATCAATGGGGGATGAAGACAATATTATCTATTGACTATGCTCTTCAATGTTTGAATCATGAGTTCCGATGTTTTGAAGGGTACCATAGGAATATAAAAAAAAGTGCGCACATTATTTTTGTGCTTGATACAAGTGTTTTTATTCAGAATTTTATAGCTGACTCAACTAGACCAGAGAGATGGAGAGAAAGAAATTCGATAGTAAAAACCTGAAGCAATGAAAAGGAAAGAAAATTAATGTATCTAAAAGATAGTTCGCTCTATTAGCAATCGATTCTTAAATGTTTGCGAGTCTGCTCGATACCCCAGAGGGCAGTCAGCGATACCCGAGCAAATAAATCAAACCCCCGATGAATAATAATTAGTTTCGCGATCGCCCCCAATAAATTTCCTCGTGAGTCACCGCGGCTGGTAATGGAGAGAGGCGGTGATTGCGGCCCGCGGGGGAGAGATCGCTGCGAATATTATTGCGTACACTCATACAGGGTAGGGCGTGATTCTTACTAAAAAAAATATATTTAAATTGTTATAATAATAATAAAAGGGCAATCCATATAGCGCCGTTTAGAGAGCAAACTCTCCTCAAATGCGCTCTAGCTCGAGACTCGATCCCGCTTGAGCAACAAACAAACAAGTTGAGTGTAAGAATAGGAAAGAAGTAGCTGCGGCTATTAGATTAAATATTTCCCCGCATCTGCATATATTAAGGAAAATATAGCCAATAAAAAAGCGCAACAAACTTACTAAGAAAAGACGAACTTAAAAAAAACCTTTGTAGATCTTCCAATATGTGATAATAACACATTCGGCTTTAAGTGTCGTGTAGTATATATGTGTAGTGTTCATAAACCATCATACATTTTTATATGACCTCCTGAAAATAATAGTCAATTGCTTCCTAAAACTGCTTTCGCCACCCATATCTCTAAAACTAAGAGGTAGTCAATTCCACGCCACAGGATAAGCAACGGCAAAAGCTCTCTCATAATACCCCGCCCCATTGGATCGATTTGGAACAATCAATTTATTAGATGAAGAAATATAAATTTTATTTACTTTTTTAGTAATTCTTTTTTTGTTTTCAGGATAATTTTAAAGGGTTCAATTTTTAATAATGGAGATATTAGGTCCTTACATATGAAATTGGCGTTTTGTTTGGGAGGAACATAAAGTTGATTTTTTTTTAATATAATATATTTATTTAATCAAAGTATGTACCATTGCTATCTATGCACTTTTGCCATCTCATAGGTAGTTCATCGATCCCTTTACTAAAAAAACCATTCGGACGGGAATCAATAAAATCTTTGAAGTCGGTTTGGACTGCTCCATCGGAGTTGAATTTTTTCCCTTGCAAGAAGTTATCCAAATTTCGAAAAAAATAGTAATCTGTTGGGGCAAGGTCCGGACAGTACGGTGGATGTCTTAGACATTCCAATTGAAGCTCTCCTAATTTGGTAGCCGTCTGTTGTGCAGTGTGTGGTCTAGCGTTATCATGAAGCAGCAGTGGCCTAGAGCGATTAACCAGCCTCGGTTGTTTAGCAGCTAGCTTTTCCATCATGGTTTGCAGTTGCTGACAATAGACATCTGCCGTAATCGTCTGGCCAGATTTAAGAAAGCTGTAGTGAACGACACCAGCACTAGTCCACCAAACGCTCACAAGTAACTTTTTTGGAGTCAATTTTCGCTTGGGGCATGGTTTGGCTGGTTCGGCAGGGTTCAGCCATTGCGATGAGCGCTTCCGATTATCATACAGGATCCACTTTTCATCACAGGTAATGATTCGATTCAAAATCCCTTCATTATTGTGCCGGTTGAGTAATGCAACGCAGCAGTCAACGCGCGTTTGTTGATTTGCTTCACTCAATTCGTGAGGTACCCACCTTTCAAGCTTTTTCACCTTCCTAATTTGTTTCAAGTGGATTAAAACAGTTTTATCACTAACACCGCAGCCTGCAGCTAACTCGGACGTGGTTTGCGATGGATCCGCTTCCACAATAGCCTTCAATTCTTCATTATCAACTTTGGTCTCCGGCCGTCCACGGGGCTTTTTCTGCAGGTCGAAATTTCCAGAACGAAAACGTTGGAACCAAAAACGCACTGTGTTTTCTTTTGCGGCACCGTCGCCATACACATCATTAATCCTTCGAGCCGTTTCTGCAGCACTGGTGCCACGGTGGAACTCGTACTCGTAAATAACGCGATATTTCAAGTTTTCCATTTTGTAAACTGAGTGACGCAAAGAAAAAAAACAATTGAGGAAAAAACAAATGAATTATAATTTTCGAAACACAAATACTTGAGTAAATAGCTGTATAAATTTTAATTTGGAATTCCTAGAGAAGATATTTGAGATCAAAGTTGCCAGTACGGCAAAACGCCAATTTCATATGTAAGGACCTAATATTAAGACGCAAACCGAATTACGGTTGCGATGGTTCAATTGTATTTTAAATTAAAGTTCTCGATTTCACTAAAATGCGCATTGAGAAATTAAGAAAAATATGATATTCCAAGCAGATGGATCATAATGCGAATTGTGGAGAAGTTCAACAAAAGTTCATGAAATGTCAAAATGAATTCCTACGATGGAGACTGGACAGCCCAGACAGCGAATAATATCGGCACAGTGGAGTCATTAAAAATAATCGACATTGTCAGATCGGAACATCACGCATCGTTGGCATACAAAATCTCACTGCCCCGGATTTCTATTTAAGAGGTTATTTCAAAAATGTGTTCTAAAAAACCATGACACACAGCGGGAACGACCTAAAGGCATCAATCAGGACTGTTATCGAAAGCACAAATTAACAATAGTAATGAACAATATTTTATCATAGTTCAATGAGCGCGGGAGACATTAAAACTTAACTATTTTTAAAAGAATACGTAATTTACTGAATTTAGTCATAATAAATACAAATGACTGAATTTTTTATTTTTTTTATTTTCTTAAATAAACAGTTATTTAAACATATTTTTGTAGCACGATTCATCCTCCATCCTGTATAACGCGGGTCGCGAGAAACTTTTCGCAGCACAGGAATTTGTGGATCAGAGTCATGACAGTAACTGCACGGGCAATAAATAGGAATATACAGTGTTTACTGGGAATTTCAAAATAAAATTGCATAAAAAACAAATATAAAAACTTGAATAAAGACCCTAAGATAAAGAACATTTACATACATGCTATCACGTCATTTCCCTGTCGGGGAAGGCAGAGAAGACAGAGCGCTAGACTTTCCTATCTCGACTCACATCCTTCGCATTTTCTACATTTATCATATACACGTCACACAGCTTAACATATATGATTTCTCTAACTTTCTACATTTCCTTTTTTTTTCAAATATCATTCACTTACTTAGACCATACTTTCCTTGGTCGTCCTCTACTCCATCTTCCACACACATTTGCATTGCATATTTGTATTATTAGGTTTTTTTTTCATTAATTTATTCTACATGCTCAAATCATCTCAGGGTACTTTTCTTCATATTACTCAAAACGTCAGTCTTAAGTTTTCATTAATACTTACTTCATTCCGTATTCTATCACAAATTGTCACCCCATGTATTATTCTCAGTGCACGCATTAATACAACATTATTTGGTATTTTCCACGTCCACGTTTCACTCCCATACATCAATGTTGATTCTTGAATATCGTTGTGAACAATATAATAAAATATTTACGATGGATTTCCCTCCGTAAACATTGGATTTGAAAAAAGGCACTATACAACATACATATTTCCTTAGAAAAATTATTGTATGGACCAAACCCCATAGCAAGATTGCGAGTGCGCTTAGAATATCTGTATGTGTATCTGCCAATTTTCAAGAGACAGAGGAAAAGAGAAACTTCATGAAGACACTAATAATCCGCCATGAGAACCGGCCTATAAACGAAGACTTTAGGTGTCCTCTTGCCAATGCCTTATATATCAATGCATAATATCATCAATGGTGACAAATTCTTGAATGGTCTTATAATTCTCATTAGGAATCCCAACAATCTTAATTATTTCTTCATTATTGAATATCTGATTAGTAAAATTATCTCTCCAAGCTATTTTCGAACTTATGTGAAAGCAACTCTTGCCAAAATTATACGAGATAAACACTCGTAAGTTGTGTCAGGTGAATAATTGTTCGCAAAACGTTTTCGACAAATTATTCAATGGGTTCAGCGTGTAGGCAATAAGATATGGTAATGGCATATAGAGAGTGGAGTCTAGCATATGGGCCATTCGGTGTGTGGAGTGTGGAGTGAAGGAAGAGAACAGGAGCAGGCCCTGCGCGGCGGTAAATCGGGCCTGTGTCTCGGGCCCAGTCCTCCAGATAATGCGTTATTAATGGCGAGGCCGGGACGCGGCCGTCAATATCCAATATTACCGTCATAAATAAAAGTGAATTTATCAGCGCGAGTAATCGTAATTTGTTTTGGGAGCGTGTAAACACGTCGGGGAATCCACTTCCTTCTCCCGTTTTGGTTGCACTAAGAAAAAGCCAAGTAAATATAATATTTAATAAGCATCATTAATGAGTCATGTCTCTATTAAAGTATACAGAGATAATATGGCACATACGAGGCATATCCAGAAAGTAAGTGTACTGAATTTTTGTAGGTTACAATTTTTTTTATTTAAACAAAAAAATTACGTGGCTACCGTAGTACATATGTAAACTATTTTTCGACATAGTCGCCATTCCTCTCAATGCAGGTTGTGAAGCGGGGTATCAACTTTTTGATGCCTTCCTTGAAGTAGTTTCCCGCCAACCCATCCGTCCACTTCTCCATCTCCTCCTTTACCTCCTCGTCGGTTGAAAACCTTTTTCTACCCATGTGCAGCTTCAGGGAGGTAAAGAGATAGTAATCTGAAGGTGCTAGGTCAGGGGAATGCGCGGGATGGTTCAGGTCATCCCATTTAAACGAGGCGAGCAGTTCCTTCGTGGCGTTAGCCGTGTGTGGTCTGGCATTGTCGTGCAGCAGGCAGACTCCCTTTGTCAGCATGCCTTTCCTCTTGTTCTGAATCGCCCTCCGCAATTTTTGTAGGGTCTCACAGTATCTTGCAGAGTTGATGGTCTCCCCTTGAGGCATATATTCAATTAAAATTATCCCTTGACAGTCCCAAAACACGGATGCCTTGATTTTCTTGTCTGAAATTGTGGTTTTGAACTTTTTGGCGGAGGGTGAAGAGGTGTGACGCCACTGTTGAGACTGCCTTTTGGTTTCAGGCGTGTAGTGTGCAACCCAAGTTTCATCTCCAGTAACGATGGAGCGGAGAAATTCATCTCCATGGAGTTTGCAGCGCCTCAAAAACTCTTGCCCGGCATTATTTATTTCGCACTTGGCGGGAGATTGGATTGACATTTTTCACGAAACGTGTTGTCGCGTCGACACTTCTCAACGTACTGACCTCGAACCAGTCTCGTTGCGGAGGGAAAGGGTCAGGCTACACGGAAGTGTAGCCAACATGTCGAAAATAAAATCCATCCGGCCGTGAGAGCCTCAGTACACTTACTTTCTGGATACGCCTAGTATATTCATAATATGACTGCACATCATCACTGTTTTATATTACACTTTCATTGTTGTATTACACTTTCCGTATTGTGTTGGTAACATGTGATTTACATACGATTTGATATCCGTTTACTTATAATTGTTTTTGTTGTAATTGTGTAAAATTATTTAAATTTTTCAAATAAATTCTGTCAATTTTAATGTGTTCAGCACTCACTTCTGGCTATTTTATTTTTTAATACTTTTGCTATAAAGGACATTGTACCATTTGTTTATATAAATAAATAAACATAAAGTATAACTTGGAACACTTATTTACCATTTGGTAATCTTTCAACCAACCAAAAAGATGTTCAACTGGTCTTAATTGAAAATCAGACTTAAATTTCTTTTACGAAAAATTGGGTACCAACAGGATTCGAACCCGCAATCCCCGAGTTGGAAAACAAGCATCGTATCAATTGATTCACGGAGGCTGTATTCTCATACAATATATGACGAACACAAAGATACTAAGAAAAAGTTTACATAAAACGGTCATAAAACCAGTGTATATAAAGTACACATATATCCGATTCGATTCTCAAAACATGACACAATTACGTCCAGCACTTGACCCTTATTGATAGCACAGTTTCATATTTTAAAGAAGCCTTTTTGGTCCATTCACTTTTTTTCAACACATGCTACACAACGCGTATTAATCTTAATTTCATCGCTCTTTTGGCATGTATTTTATTTGTTTGGAAACTTTTATCTTAAGACTAAATGCCATAGGAACGAATTTATCGGCATTGATTAATTCGTGATTAATTGGATACAATGAACCTTTCATATTTTATTATATTAAAAAAACAATACAATAGCTAGATGTTCAAAAAAGAAAACCACGTAATAAAATACAGGTGTCAAAGTATGAACAGGAAAAACATCGAAATGAACTATTTTTTTCAAGTGTAGACTAAAATTATTTTGATTTCGAAACACTGTGAAGGTATTTTCCTAAGATGCCGAATTTAGTTACATAAATTGTATTTTATGCAATCGCTTGGTTTTCCTTTAGTGCAGACAATTTACCTCTTGTACTTCCCGTTCCTTGTTACTGCAGGAGAACCACCAATAATAAAACGAAGAAAGGAATCAATCACTCGGTATTCCATATGGACCGATTAGCGCAACGCCACAAGCGTTTGTGGGGGTAAAATGACAATGCGCAATAAAAGTAGCAGCAAAATGTGGGAAGTTCGTAATGGAATTTAAAATCAATAATACTGAAAACTGAATGAACGTCTGCTTTAAAAATCGTGAAATTTCTTCACCCCATTCCCACCACACGATATTCAATTGAGTGTCTTTTTTTTGTTAAATAAATAAATTACTAGATTCAGGACTCATGGAAATATGTTATTAAGAAGCTGCTTTCATTTGCCAGATCCTTTACAGCGCACTTCAATACTTAAAAGCTCAAGCATTGCGTTAGTTTTCTTCTTATACGCATAGGAAGATTCTGATCGGTTCTGAAGTATTTCTCATCACATTCTGGATGTTTCCAAAATTCGCAGACTTCCGGAAACATGCTGATGATTTTTGGTTAGTTGCAATAATTGTTAGTAAATATTTTACTTTTTAACTGTAGGATACCTACCTAAATAAATAAATAAGTGAATTGTTAAACACAATTAAATTAAATTTATTATTGTCAGATAGTAAACATACAGGGTCAATGACCGATGAAGCATTCAAGGATTGTCACACGCTGTGAACAACAACAATATTTACTATTTACAGTGTCTGCGAATTGGCTAGCCATCTCCAAATACAAATAAATAATCTACCGCCAATTCATGCGCTAGAGCAAGGCAGATATGTATCGCGAATTGGTTCACTCATTTGTATAAATTACTCGCACGCCGAGAAATAAACATATTATTATTGTCATTCATTCAGCTGTCAAGACTTGTTATTTATTTGCCCGCTGTCCACTTTCGCTTTTTATCCGCATTCCTGAGTCTATATTTATTTGAATACAAATCAAGATCATCACGCGTATCAAGATAAGCAATCCGCTATATTGATGACCCTGAACGAGAAGGAACGCAGAATCAACTAAAACGAAGATAGCGATGTCGATATCAAAATCATCAGCACGTCCTAATAGGACACATGCTACATTGATAACGACCATCGTTACAAAACTATTCGTAGCAGGATAGTGAAAAATACAAATAAAAAGCAATAAATAAGTAACACAGCTTATAAATGTCAGTATCATTTCATATGGTAAAAGCCAGATAATGAAAGTTCTCAGTGGATAATGTGAATGGATAAAACCTGTGTATTGTTTTGGTATCTGTAAGTTGTTGCCTTTCACGCAAACCATAAACTTTCCTATAGCAAAGCGATGCCGGTGCTGCAACTTATCGTGGAGTAACTTAATACATATATAGTGTTCTTTTCCGTTGCTATACAGATTACAAAGCAATAAATAAGCTACAGAAATAAATACATACTATATAATATGTATCATCACACTCTGTCCCTTTTGGAGTAGCCAAAGAAACCAGATCTTCACACACTTCTATTTACGAAAACAGTTTTTGCGTTATCCACATCCACATACCTCGTGTTACACGCTTTTGTTTTTTGAAGTAAAATCTACCCAGAAGCGCTTATGAGAGAAGTCGAACTCGAGACACCAGCTTGATGAGCAATAACCCCAACCGTTAGATCACTGACGATGTAGTCTTCATATATTTAACGTAGAAAACGTAAATAAACAAGATTATCAAGTTTACACCAAATGTCCTTAGTCCTGAGGAAATTCATTTTACACTGTCGAAGAAGAAATGCGTCTACACGAGAGGTGAAAATGTCTTAATATAAAGGAAACACGTGAACCCGCAAGGCGAGGCGGCAAACAGGTGATCTCTTCCGAGACGCGCCTAATCTGAGTAAGTAAGGGTACGCGTTATAAATTATGTCTGGACCGACACGGAGCACGCTGCAAGACATCGAGGTGACACCCGGCATAAATCATCGAAATAATTTCTTCACTTTCCCCTCCATCAACATTTGATGCAAATCAAATTGCAAATATGCCTCATTGCTTTGTCAATTTTACTTCTCTAATATATATATATATATATATATATATATATATATATATATATATATATATATATATATATATATATATATATATATATATATATATATATATATATATATATATATATATATTTTAATTCCCTAAAAGAAATTCGTGTAACTAAAACTCGTCTTCTACAATATTCAATATTGTGGAGGTATAAATTTTTTTAACAATGCATTGTTTTATATTGTATTACACTTGCGTCATATATCGTACAACTTGGCGGGTTAATTGCTATGTGGCAAACTCGTTGAACTATCCAAAAAGATTTAAGGAAGGATTTAAATAAAAAATTGACAAAAACTTCTTTTTTTAAATGGGTAAATGAACCCGCAACCTCCGGATTGAAAAATAGACATCTCACCAGTACGAAGGTAGTCTAGTGTCCAAGACGCCTATTAATTAATAATAATGCATTAAAATGCAGTTTTTTTTATAAGGTTCTAAAATAAATCACAATTCGCACCCCAATTACGCTGTATATTTTGAGGGAGAATTTGGATAAATAATTGACTTGTTGGTGATACTTATTAATAAATTTCAAGTTTTGTAAGAAATAAGTGATTGTAATATAATTTTATCTCAAGATGCATGGGAAATAACAAGTTCAAGGAGTCTGCAATAGTTGAGCATCCTAAAGCCGCGAGAAGCAACCTATAGATTGAATTGATCTAACCCGAGTGATATCTACGGAAAACCTTTCAACACTGCGACTAGTACATGAATTCATCGAAATTTTCAATCCGAGATCAAGCGTTCAATGGGTTTGATAAGAACATTACCTATCTGGTAATACACACTCAAGAAAGCATATATCTCCCATGAACAGCCAAACCTTACAAGATACGTAAGCAATAAGTACTACTGTGATCATTTTTTTTAACCTGGCGAGTTTATTACCATGTGGCAAACTCTTCCAACCAACCAGAAAGATGTTTTTCTAGACTCTAAGTGAAAACCAGACTGGAATCCTATTTTAAAAAATCTGAGTTCCAGCGGGGATCGAGCACGCAACCTCCGGATCGGTAGACAAGTGTCTTACCACCAGGCCACGGAGGTCGTTACAATACAACGTTAGATCATTACAACGAGAAAGAATTACAATTGCATGTCAACACCAAGAGGATGACGCCCGATTGACACATCGAAACTAGATGAACTCAAAAGACTAATATTCGATAAAAACCATACATTTTCAGTCAAATAATCTCAAGAATTGATATATATGTTACATTTACATAATTTCAATTTAATTTTATAAAAACCGCATTTGTCAATTTTATTGAATTTTCAATTAAAAAACACAAATTACTTTTCTACGAATGCATGATTCCATACTATTTTTTTTATTATAATACACTTATATGGCAGTGCTAAATATTAAAAAGACTCCTGCGTACATGACAAATCAAATGCACAAAGTGATGTACATTAACTGCTGTTATTTTGTACATTGAATGAACTATTAAAAATTGTGAATATATAAAAAAAATACCATCAACAAAATTTATATAGTTGTATCATAATAATAAAAGACAATTCGTATAGCGCCATTAAATTAACAGGATCTCTCCTCAAGAACTCCTACAAAAATAATAAAGGATCGTTCTGTAATTAAAATATTTAATAATAAAACTTTAGCCATGTCAGTAAACACACAGTCCTTAGATTGTGTGAATTTACAGGTGTGCAGAGGAAGCGGGCAGTGTACTGTATCGGAGGCTGGGTATTCAAGGAGTGGCAACCCATCCATCCATCACCCGGAGACAAATGGAAGCCGGCATCTTCAGCCGCCTCGAGGGGAATAAGACATTGTACGAGTGAATGGGGGTTGCGCCAAATATAATATTTTTGTGCAAAGCGATCTAAGGATTTTGTTTATATTAAATGCGTTTTTATTTTTTCTATAAAAAAACAACTTGAATCATCATAAGCAAACACTATTGAATTTAATCTTACATTTTATATGACTAACAAATCGAAATAGTTTGCAGTGTGTATACATATTAATAGATACACCCTTCAAGCCATTTCAGTTTTTAAATGGTACAGAGAAAAATATTGATCAATTTATTAAAAGGATATACGACACTTCAGTGTCCTTAAGAAATCATAGTAACATTTACTCAACAAAATATATAAAAAAAAACAACAAAAAATATCAAAAATCAACACATATAGTACAGCGTATGAAATCACATATGTATGTATAGTACTCGTACAATAACACCGAAAGAAAAAATGCCAAAATATAATAAAATCAACAAAAATACAAATTTCATTATATTATAGGAGAAAAACATCGAGAATATTGTATTTATTTATTTTATTATTTATTTAACTCTTTTATTGCAAATACAATCTGGCGGGCTTATTGCGAGGCGGCAATCTCTCCCAACCAACCAGACAAAGGTAAATTAAGCAAGTTACACGGTAGCAAAAACATTCAAATGACTATCCATCCCTATGAAATCCATGAACACATACGTGAGCATACGCCCACAAATCCCACAAAGACGGGCAATTACCCGAATATCTCTTTTCATATAAAGTGAGATATCATCAATGAAAGGAAAAAGAAGGGATGGTGGAGAGGAAAGAAAAAATCAGGAATGAAAAACGCTATATTACTGACTAGAAATTAAGAGTTTTTTCCGTCCCTTCTTAAAGCATGCCAAGGACGGAGCGAGTCTAACATTGGTTTATAACTGATTCCAGAGCCTCACTGCATGGACAGTAAAAGACGGAGTAAAAAGCGTAAATGTAATAAGCAGTCTCACATTCAAGACCTAAGATTGAGGAAATGCTAAACAAGGATTATCCTGAGCTAAACAACACCCAAATAAAAATATCTATCAAACCAGACAACATGAAGAAAAGCACTCTGAAATGATACGGACACGTGGAACGAATGAGTGAAGACTAAGAAAACAAATATACAGTACAAATGTAAGTGGAATACGTGGTAGCGGAAGATTAAGGAAAGTATGGTTGGATCAAGAGTACGATACTTTGAAAAAAGAAAATGTAAAAAGTCAAAGAAATCGTAAGAGCTGTATGACAAAGTATTTGGATATAGAAGAAGCGAAAGATGTGCGTCGCTAGGGAGACGACGTGATGGTTTATACGAGGCATATCCAGAAAGTAAGTGTACTGAATTTTTGTAGGTTACAATTTTTTTTATTTAAACAAAAAAATTACGTGGTTACCGTTGTACATATGTAAGCTATTTTTCGACATAGTCGCCATTCCTCTCAATGCAGGTGGTGAAGCGGGGTATCAACTTTTTGATGCCTTCACGAATTAGTTTCCCGCCAACCCCTCCGTCCACTTCTCCACCTCCTTCTTTAACTCCTCGTCGGTTAGAAACCTTTTTCCACCCATGTGCAGCTTCAGGGAGGTAAAGAGATAATAATCTGAAGGTGCTAGGTCAGGGGAATGCGCGGGATGGTTCAGGACATCCCATTTAAACGAGGCGAGCAGTTCCTTCGTGGCGTTGGCCGTGTGTGGTCTGGCATTGTCATGCAAACTCCCTTTGTCATAGTGGAGAGCGGAGAAATTCATCTCCATGGAGTTTGCAGCGCCTCAAAAACTCTTGCCCGGCATTATTTATTTCGCACTTGGCGGGAGATTGGGTTGACATTTTTCACTAAACGTGTTGTCGCGTCGACACTTCTCAACGTACTGACCTCGAACCGGTCTCGTTGCGGAGGGGAAGGGTCAGGCTACACGGAAATGTAGCCAATATGTCGAAAATAAAATCCATCCGGTCGTGAGAGCCTCAGTACACTTACTTTGTGGATACGCCTCGTATGTATGTAGGTCAGCAGTACTTTACTCGCAACATGATGTACGTTACATATCCTTTGTATAAATGGATAATGATATAAACGTCAAAAACTAAAACAAGCGAAGATAAATGTTAAATGGATTGGGCACTCGTTGCCATTTATAGCTTTTAGTACAGGAACACCTGGAACCCGGGTCATTACTATGCATATTTACCTTGAGTTGGTCATCTCCCATCAGCCGGCATAAAGTACAAGGCACGCACGCCGCCTCCGCTGCGAGAGGCGGTAAAGCACGCTGATAGTATCAATTAGGAACAGCAGAGGAGGATGAGTCGATCCCTCGGGAACATCTTAAGTTGGGGCGTCGTTATCCGCCGCCATCGGCATACATTAGCCTGATATAAATAATGTCTCAATCGGCTATCCTTAGGATGGGAACGGGTCGGTCCGAGTAGATGTGTTTGGTGATAAACTGGGTATACAAACTGTAATATTATATAATATTATGAATAGCAACAATAAACATTACCCACATGTCGAGAGATTAATCTCATCGACCAAATAACCCAATTCTGCATACGGAAATATATTAATAGTACTCATTTTCCTCCGTAACCTAGATGGTAAGACGCCTCTCATGATACCCAATTCCCATGGATACTCATTTTTTTTAAATGGTTTCAATCTAATTTTCACTTGAAAATTCGTTAACATCTTACTTGATGGTTGGAAGAGGTTATCACATATCAATAAATCGGTCAGGCTGAACTACGAGTATATACAACAAAAGTTTAAATAATACAACATTATGCAAGGTCTTTATATCAGCCTGTACGGCTGGCTGTACTCAATTAAATGTTTTTATTCTCTTGAAAAAATTCGTTTCATTATTATCCTAAAAAAAAATAAGTGAACATATTTGCCTGTAAGTTCCTGCTCCTTACATAAACCTTGAACGTTGCGTTAATTGTGATAATACAACTTAAGTGGCATAGCCGGTAAGATGTTTGTCTTGTAGTCCGACGTTTATGAGTGCGATTCTCGTTGATAAACAGTTTTTTTAAAAAAGTTTCCAGTCTAATTTTTACTTTAGCCCTCTTTTACATATTTCAGATACGTTGGAATAAATTGTCACATGGCAATAAATCCGCCAGGTTGAGGTGTACTCGTATACTACGAAAATGTATCATAATAAAATACTACAATATAATACATTTTATAATATTAAAAGACTTAACTTCAATAGCCAAGTTGATAAGACATCTGTATTTCCACCCGTAGGCTGCGGGTTCGACTCTCGTTGGTACCCATTTTTTTTTGTAAAAAAGGGTATCAATCTTGTTGACACTTAAGACCACTTAAGCATCTTTCAGGGAGGTCGTAAAATAATGTCACATGGTACAGGCCCAACAGGTCGTACTGTAAAAACGTTATTAAAAAAACTGCATTTCTCGATGATTTTGATCTTATTATTTTAAACACACACATCATTAATTTGAATACATTTACAATTATTTCAAAATTATCACAAAATAATTGTTAATACATTTTTTTAAATTATTTTCTTCTCTCGTAAGATTTCTCTCTCACAGTCAGGTCTCTCATCCATGATACATGCCTCAGGAATAGCCGATGAATCTCCTTCAGTACTCCCGAGAATGTTTTTTTATAATACCAGATTCACTATGATGCTAATAAAAAAAATATCACATTTTCACGTATTTCTGTGACATGCATTTGGTTTGATATATTATTCTATGACATGCGTTGGTTTGGTGTAAACAAGTGTTCCAGATATACACTATAGCAATCCAACAATCTATCTCGATGAAATTAAAATGAAAAACAAGATGTGTCAATCTTGTGTCCACTACATGGTAGCTAGTACTATTTACATATTAAATAAAGTATTAGGTGTTAACATAAGTTGTGTCAGTTTTTTTCCAATTTAAAAATGAGCACCAAAATGGTAAATGTTATACGTCATTCGAAAGAAAATTTTCTGCTCTACAATATATTGTGATTGCTTTTACGTTACATATATTATTTTATTTGATTACAAGCCTTCAAAATGGAATGGCAAGTAGACGAAAGTGAGCATTTTCGACACCTCCTTCTTTTAGCGTTCAATCGAGGGAATAAAGCTGCCAAAGCTGCTCGCGATATTTGCGAAGTGTACGGTGAAGATGCTATGAATGAAAGGATAGCTCGTCGATTGTTTTAGCGTTTCGAATACGGTAATTTCGACCTGAAAGACATGGAGCGTTCCGGACGACCAGTTGACTTCGATGAAGACCGCTTAAACCATATTATTCATGAAGATCCCCTTCAAACATTTTTCATCACCATTCGTCTACTTGACATTCCATTTTGAAGGCTTGTAATCAAATAAAATAATATATATAACGTAAAAGCAAACACAATATCTTGTAGAGCAGAAAATTTTCTTTCGAATAACATATAACATTTACCATTTAGTTTTACTTTTGGTGCTCAATTTTAAATTGAAAAAAAAAACGGACACAACTTATGTTAACACCCAATAGAAGATCCAGGCTGCAAATCTTGTCTGGACGATGAAACAATTAGATACTCGGTTTTTCGGCTGTCTTTTGCCTAAAAGACTAAATGTAATATTTTTGACACGTTCAATTATAAATAGATTGTCAATTTAATCAGTTGAAACTTTAAATCAACTAAAAATTAGTTTTAACAAATATTTTTTATTGATTATGATGCATTTTTAGCCCTAACCGCAATGGCACAAATCATTCCAATGTGAAATAGTCTATGAATTGAACATTTTTTTTGGCTTTAACCGCGATGGCACAAATCATCCTATTGTGATATTGTCTACAAATTGACAAAACTTTTTGGCTTTAACCACGATGGCACAAATCATGCTAATGAGAAATTGTCTATGAATTGAAATAAAACGTGTAAGTAAGGCGCAGGTGTGGTGGGTGCTCCACTCCGCGCGACTGTGACATATTCCCGTCCGACGCACTGCGAATATCGCTTAATAATGCCCGTGTCACGCCACACATTATATTCATTTATCCTTAATTCACCGCCATGCTTTACTCACTACACCGTAACCATCCCGAGCCGAGGCTTAATGGGGGAGAAGTCCTTGCGTACTTACATGGCGGTAAATTTATATTTCCTAAGGAATGTGTCTTCATTTTAATCCTAACCGAAGTAATACTTAAACTAAATTCTAATTTATTAATTTTAGAGAAAACTTTATGGTTTTCTCGGATAACATATTTATTTAACGAACATTTTAGATTGGAAAGGTGTTAAATGTTTCACTTTTAAAGGAAATAATATATTTCAAAAACACAAATACACTAGAATCAAGGATTTGCTTTGTAAACTAGATACAGTGAAAAATTGCACAATTTTTAGTATTTTTAAGTTACTTAATATTGTGATTTATTGCCAAAGTATACTTAAAGTGTCATGTATAAGGAGACGCATAATCACCCCACAAAACAAAATAACAAAATGTCAAAATAACTAATATTACTAAGGCTTCAAAAATTTCAAATAAATGCCAAAAAGCAGAGAGCATCTTGACTTTTCGTTTTTAAATATGTAGTACGAGTATGTACATACATCCTATTCAAGATAATGTCAAAGAAAATACATTTAACAGATAATTTATCAAAAGGTCTCACCCCCACCAATAGAGGGCGAGCTCGGGCGCGACGACATCAGTTGGTTTTAAGTGCACACCCTTTGTCCGACACGGCATTTACGGCTTAATATATAAACACCGTGCATTCTGGCTAATCGGGACAGGTTACTTGCGACAAAACTTGCGTAAGCAAAGAGTCAAAATAACTCTACCAAGGTAAAACTTTAACGATAGTGGGGAGAGCACTCGGATTTCTCATCGTCTATGTGTTTTATATGTTAAGGAAAGATTTTAACATTATTCAGGGGAAAAAGTATATAAATGTAAGTTCTCGGATGTAAAATGATACATGTTAATTAATTAGTTTTAAATAATATTTGTACTATCTAATAACGAAGTTTTTAATTTAATCCAAGAAATTTTTAACTTCAACTATTTACATCATGGCGTAAAAGATTACGCGGTCATTCCGCAACATCGAGATATAGGCTCGATTTCTGTTATCCAACTGATGTTATACAAAGAAATACACCGAACAATTTTTACCTTAATAATTTAGATTTTTCTCCAAAGGTAAAAATATTAAAATAAGTGATTACGAAAATATGAAACATAGTACTTGATAAATAATCATTAAACAAACAGTGACAATCAAATTACCTCCCATAAATGTGTATGATCTCACTTTTTGGTAAAGGGCAATAGTAACACAAACAAGAGAGAGAGTGATTTCCATGGGCACTTGATAGATAGTATAGTGAATGCCGATGAAGTGTCGCTGAGGGTGCAGATAATGAGTGGAGTGAGAGAGAGGCGCCACGTCATATAATTAATGCGCTTGATATCTGCAGCAATGCACGTCATAGGACTATATATTTTATATTTATATATTCAGCAAACCAACAATAAAAAATTGATAGTTATAAACAATCCCTTGCTATCTAGGAAGATTGTATGTGTATCTCGAGGATTGATACGTTTGTACGCGTATTGATTTATTGGGAGAAGAAAAGCCCTCTGAGATTGTTAGGATGTGTAAAACGAATAAATAAAGCAATACTTACAAAACAAATAAACAATGAAAATTTGAGCGTAAGGTATGGTAGAAGACTAAAGAAAGTATGATCAGATCAAGTGAATGATATTTTGAAAGAAAGAAAAGTAAAAAGCATAGACATCGTAGAAGTTGTATGAGAAAGTCTGGCGCTTTGCCCTTTCTGCCTATCGCGAACAGGGAATGGCGTGATGGTGTGTATGTTTACAAGCTTTCGCACTTCCCCAATCATAGTATTGACAAATTAATACTGAAAATTTGATGTCAAGGAGATTCAAGTTCTGAGACGATTTACAAAGTCAGTCGGCTTCAGCACCTTGGGTATTTTTATCGCTGCAATGTGTCCTTGAAAACAAATATTTCTGTGAAATAAGGTACATAAGTTAAACGTCATTCTAAAGTAAAATCTACCGGAAAAGCTATCTTGCTTATCAGAAATGCTATTCGCAAATCCAAAACAAATCCAAGCCAAAACAAGGAAAGGCGTCATCCACAGAATGATCTGACAATTTTCATCTAATTTAAGGGATCGTCCATATCCAACAAGAACACATTTTTACTCGTGAAATTAGGAACAATTACACTATGTGGTGTCTTATCTATTATCTAAAAAAATGGCTTCAAATCTACATTAAGAGGCGTACTGGGTCACTCCCTCGTTTAGTATGGATGGAGAGTAAAACGCCGCTGGCATGCTGTGTACAGTATATGCATGACGATTGTGCAGTCCAGAGCAATTACAGAGATAAGAAGGGCTCGGAGAACCTTGAACCGCCGCTGGCGGTTTATCGACAAACTAATTAGTGAAACTAAACTTGCGCTATTAAATCACTTGACATACTTTCAAGTCATTTGGAGTTTACTAAAAAGAAGGATGATAATAAAAAATATGACTTGTATTATTACCCTGTTTTGTAAAAAAACATCGTCAATTCAAACACGCATTTGTTTTTACCTTATACTCGTAACTCGACTCGACTATATAGTCAATAAACAGAAGGAGAACCCAGGTATTCAAGGTGCGCTATTGGAGAAGAATGTTCTCCATATCTTGGATACAGCTGAGAATAAATAAGTCAATTTTGCGAGAACTTCATGTATACACGTTTCTCTATATTATGCCATAAACGTATAATTATTTTGGCACATAATAAGGCGCCAAGAGACCAGTTTGAAAAAAACTGTGATGCAAAGAAGTATACGTGACATGAAACCAAAAATCCGTTGACCGTAATCAAATTAAAATAAAGGCATCAACTAGTTCCACTATGCAGGAGGCAATTCAACAGGTCAGTGAAAGAGTCGTAGAGGAGACAGGTGCAAACAGTCAATGAGAACCATGAGCCTCAAATATGACAACACGACGACAAAGAGACGCGCAACTGAAAGGAAGTCTAAAAATGACATCAAATCAGAATGTCAAAATGGATAACATGTAGACTATCTACCAGACCAGTGAAAACAGCATTGCAGCATATCATGTTTGAACAGTTATTTTACAGCAAATTAATTGAGGCTGTTCGAAACAATTATTTTACAGCAAATTAATTGAGGCTGAGGCGAAAAATCGAGAAAAGCTGATTCATCCGCTGAAAGATAGAAAAGCTTTTTATCTGATATTCGATCATACCTACGAGCATTATCATCACTAATATCACGAGAAATATCATAAGATAAATTCTCGAACTATTTGATCAGTTACTGAAAAATCTTCGAAAAAATCAATGTGTATGATCCGAGCAACGACACATTAGCGATGTAAAATAATTCAATAAGCAGGGTACCCAGGGACAAGGGAACGGGAGCAGGGAACAGGGACAGGCATTATCAGGGAGGATAAAGCGGTCCCTCGTGCCGCAACTCGCCGGGAATCAATTAAAAGTTTCACAATAAAACTTGTAGCGGCCGCGCTACGCCGGGACGGGGAAAGAATTTGTTCTTAACCGTCCCGTTTCTGATTGGGGTATTAAAAGGACACCAATTCATGTTTATTTTAACTCTTTAAATTATTTTCATTCTTATAGAATATTCCTACAGTGAATTCGGTTAGACACTTTTATAATGTTTGCAACGGTGATAATAATATTCGGATCTTCCCGGTAAGAGGACCATTCAGCTACAGAAATATTATTTCGTTCTTTCGTTTTTAACGAGACGCTTAATACAGTATTTTCTAGTTTATTTTTAAAAAATCCCCGACCACGAAAAGTAAAAATGAAATATACTCTTATAAGAAGAGATGTTTTTATTCAAAATATGTAAATATTTTACTATATTTGCCTCCAGTGATGGGCATATTTTAAATATCCATTCTTTGATTTGACAAGTTACAATTCAAATGATTTAATGTAAGGTTCATCGAATCGTGATTTATTTTTTTAGAGATATTAAATGTGCCTTTCAATTTTGAAAAGTATTTATAGCGCAAAAATTGTATAACTATAATCTTAATATTTTTGTCAAATGATAACCGATCTATATTATAAAAATATACATATCATTTCAAATCAAAACTAGATGTTCCAATTATACCTTATATTAGGTGTTAACATAAGTTGTGACCGTTTTTTTTTTTCAATTTAAAAATGAGCACCAAAAGTAAAACAAAATGGTAAATACTATACGTCATTTGAAAGAAAATTTTCTGCTCTAAAAGATATTGTGTTTGCTTTTACGTTACATATATTATTTTATTTGATTACAAACCTTCAAAATGGAATGTCAAGTAGACGAAAGTGAGCATTATCGACACCCCCTGTTCACGTTCAATCGAAGGAATAAAGCTGCCAAAGCTGCTCGCGATATTTGCGAAGTGTACAGTGAAGATGCTATGAATGAAAGGACAGCTCATCGATGGTTTTTGCGTTTCAAAGACGGTAATTTCGACCTGAAAGACATGGAGCGCTCCGGACGATCAGTGGACTTCGATGAAGACCGCTTAAACCATATTATTCATGAAGATCCCCATAAAACATTTTTCATCACCATTTTCAAACCATTTTTCATCACCAGTAATGATACGGCAAAGGAACCTTTGCTTGTGGCCATGCGTAGCTCGATGACGCGCGAGCAAACCAGCAGAAATTGTAGAACGTTGATTTTTGTTGTTTTCTCTCAAAACATGTGGAACCCAAGCGCCGAACTTCTGGACTTTTCCCATTGAAGAGGACAGTCCTGCCAGCGGCATGATTTATTACAAATAAAATAAAAGTAAAATTACATAAACAATAAAAAAAAAAAAAAAAAAAATTTGGCTAGGGTCCTCGGAGTACCCCACTGCAAAACGCTCGAAATATTTGAACTTTGGCAACGGAAGAGTTAAAAAAGCCAATCCCACGCAGTAACACCTCGCGCCTCTTCCCCTCAGCAAAAGTAAAACTTCTTCAGCACATTCCGATGGAGACATTATTAGATAAGTCCGATCCCAACACCACCCGGCTTTACTAAAATATTTTCATGACTTCTACGTGTATTTTTCAGCGATAGAAATATATTTTTTATAAATGTATTTCTATTCCAAATGTTTTTTTTTTCCAATAGTTAAAAAATATTTAAGGCGTAACACTAAGAATTGATTATTGTACTCCTACATTGAAATATAAATAGGATATCCGATGATTAGTATTATTATTAATAGAGGTAATTTTTAAAGTGTCACTTAGTAAGCAAACTTTCCTTAACGGCGTCTATATTATACTAATTCGAATAGAACTAAAGGTTTCAAATAAAACAAATCTAGTGGTAAAAATATTACACGAAAAGTAAAAAAAAAGTAAAAAAATTTAACAAAAAAGTTTTTTGTGAGAAAGAAGATAAAGGTAATAGAACCACAGAATAACTAAGAAGAATCTATGAAGATCTTTCGGTATGTAACAAAAAACTTTCGGCATTTTTGCACTGAATAAATGCAACAGAAAATATTTAATATTTATAAATTAAAAATATTAAAAACATATTTAAAATACCCGAGGGCATAATAATCAATAGGAAAGCGCTAGGAAACAAGATAAATTAACATGTATTTAGATTTGTGCTAAATGAATGCACGCACATAAATCAAGATGGGTCGTCAGGGGTCCAGGAGGATGCTGATGAAAAAATAATTTAATCCCTCGGCGGTCAATTAGCCAGCTATCTCAATCATCTGAGAAGCACCGCCCCACCCTCACCACCGCCTCGGGCAGCAGCGCCTAAAGCGTGATTAATGGGCCGGCCCATTAGCGGGACAGGGCAAAAAATCCGGCGGCCCGATCATTAATAGGGAAACTAATAAACGTATCATAAACTTCTGCACGATTTACCTGATCGGAGAATACCCTCGATTAGTTCGTACCCGAAAGTCAAACAGGCTGATAATGCAAGGGGTTCAAGTTTCTACTACGGATTTGGAGGTTCTTAATTATGAACTATTTTTTTTGTTTTCCCTAATCTTGAGAAAAAATAAGGAAGATACATTACATCATTTATAAAAATAATCAATTTAACGCTGAAAATATTAACTAGAAAAATATAACAATTACCTTCGTAAAACTTCATTATCTGAAATGTTTATGAAAAACAAAGTGTTGTGATTGGAAACATGCCCAAACGCTCAGCATTCTTGTTTGGCAACCAGACTTCTAGATTTTTTCAATACATGGAATTGAGCCTAAAGGCTGCAACGCCTTCGAAACATCGGCCTTAATTTAAAGCAGCTCAACACGGTAATAACTACAGTGTACGTTTTAAACTAGTTAAAAACTGCGGTGAAAATTTTCAAACGTATCCAAGAAAATATTTTATATAAATAAACACCAAGAAATAAATGTATTATAATATCGGTTAATTGGCCATATTGTAAGACGAAAAGTATAGAAATGTGCTTAATTTTTTTTTTCTTATTTGTTATTCCGTTTTAGTAAGCATGGTTTCGTTGTAATTTTATAAAATTGGTGTATGGTGTATTATATTAATTTAACATCTTTACAAGTCGACACGAATACTCTCTAAAATATTAGCAGTAAGGTCATGTATGAGCTTAATTAATTATCGTTTGGGGAAATGTCTTAGTACGACACAGACGTTAATGAACCTCACAGAAAAGCCAACAGCAAATGTCAGCGACTACCCTTTCTGGGTAAAGGGCGCAAGCCACGGCGTCGCCGACGCTACGACGCCTCTTCGCCCCAATATTATTTTATGAACGTAGCAAGAATAAACATAAATATACAGATTAATTTGTACTCATTCTTTCTTGTCCTTAAGGTAATCAATATTTAATCGGAGGACCGACACTCGGCGAGAATTTATTTGTTAATTGAAAATTATACGATACTTAACTGTCACAATAAAAACTTGACACACATACTATATGTTATAAGAATAAAGTTTACAAAACAAAAGATAAAAGCAAAGTCGTTAGCAAACTGTTATTGAAACAATTGAATTGTAAACGATGCCGTGGGTTTCTAGAAGGATTGTGAAAACCAATTTGATCCAATATATCGGGACTATAAAGATCAAAAAGAATCCTCAAATCAAATAAAAAAGAATCCTTTTTTCAGGGAGTAGATTTTTAGTTTATTTTTTTAAAATCCTCGAATTTTGCTACAATGATCAGTCACCTTTCTCTTCTCCACTCCACACTTCTCACCATTAAATATTAAATGTGTATTCAAAAATATTATCCTAGAACAATTCCAGAATATATCGACAGAAAAACGGAATAAAATGTTACTACAAAAAATACAACGCAACACATATATTGAAAATGGAGACAACACTGAACATTTCATTCGTATTGAAGGTGCTCCGATATTATTATATGCAATATTTAATTTTGAACTTTGACGAAAGAAGAATTTATAATGTTCATTCTTATTATTTTGCAACGATCTTGTTTATTCTAAAAATTAACAATAACGTAGCAACTTTATTTCCTTCGACCACACTTGGCCCCTTCGAACTCGGGGAGTTGCGGGTTCAATTAATAACCATTTAATAACCATTTGAAAAAAGATTTTAGTCTCATTTTCACTCGATATATTTCTGGTTGATTGGAAAAAAATCCACACGTAAATAAATTCTTTCTGGGTGCACTTTATACAACGGAAGTGTAATAAAACAATACTTATAAAGTATGATAGAATATATATTATACCCGTCCCTCATGTTTATATATGATCATTTAGATTTTTTTAAATCGAGTATATACGAATTAATCACTAAAGACGATAAATTTAATCCAAATTAAAATGGACGATTGAAGTTGCTGACAACGATATTGCACAAACATCTAAGTTACCAAAATATTCTTAGTATTGTTGATACGATGTGACATATTACAAGAGGTAATAAAAATTAAGAATATTATAAACTTCCACCACAAAGGCTATCTATCATTAGTACCAACTTTGACTATCACCTTTGACGCGAAAAGAAGAAGACAATTGTCAAACCAAAAAGGGGTTGGAAAATTATGAAAATTAAAAAAATAACGAAATACCATGTCGCAAAACTTTATCCCAAGATTTTAATTGATTGGTCGACTTCGATGACGCGGATAATAGAAGATACTCATTTGTTGTCAGTGAATGAATTTATAAAAAAAAACATTGCTATAGTATTTTCATAAATATTACGTACACAGACGACAGAATGTCCCTAGACTTATGGGATTACTATTTGACACCTTAAATACTAAGTTCAATGTTAACGAATTTTATTTTTTTTCTGCAATAATTAACTGTGCAATGAATAAGAACCAGTCGCCCTTTTAAAATATAAGATAAATAATGAGTTGAGATATAGAATATAATGCGGAGGAAACGATACTCGAGTGTGTGTCTATGTAAAAGGTACCCGAGAGTCAGGATTACGAGACACAAGCCCCGGTTCCGTCAGACACTCTCTCTGGGTCTTAATTGGGCAGCTTCCTGTTTATAGTCCTCCAAGGCCCGCAGTCAGCCATATCTTTTCACATTCCCTCCCATCGCCGAGTGTATATTAAAACTAACAAGACGAGTAACAATTGTGAATTATCTGATGAAACACTAGAAATGTTTGAAATACTCTTCTTTTCATCTTATCAAAGGTACTTATTTATTTACCCCTAAAATTTTGCCACCTAGAAAAACATTCTTAGTGGAAAACATCGGGTTCCTCGGACACTGCAGTGAGTGTCGTATGGACTGTTCCTCATCCATCACGCAACATTCCCGATTTTAACATAATGTCCATGGCTAAGAGATTTCTAGGTTCTCGAGGACAGTTCAGATCCATACATTTGAAAATAATGCTAATATATCGAATAGAATCGAGGGGAATTCTTCCTAAACTGTATTATACTTACACTTCGGTTGTACACAGAACAACCTAAGTTTACTGGCATGTGGCAATATATTCCAACAATCAATATTATGTCGCAAAGACTTTAAGTTAAAATTAGACTGGAATCTTTTTTTCATTTTTTTAAATGTACGTACAGGAATCGATTTCATAGCCCCGGGTTGAAAATAGTCTTAATTTGTTTTCTAATAGAGGAAATGTTGCACCAAATATTTTATCGATTTTAAAAACATGTTCTATGCAGTATGGGTATAAGTTAAAATAATTGAGAAAAATTTAAACTACTTTGCAGGTAAGATAGGTAATTGAAATTTAATAAAAATAGTAAATATTTTTTTAACTAGAAGAAGTATAAATAAATGATCTTCTATCTGACAAGGTTGTAAGCCTCACCACTTTAAACAACATATCATAGTCCAAGACAGTTATTGGGATCTGCAATTTAACAACATATCATAGTCCAACACAGTTATTGGGATCTGCAATTTAACAACATATCATAGTCCAAGACAGTTATTGGGATCTGCAATTTAACAACATATCATAGTCCAAGACAGTTATTGGGATCTGCAATTTAACAACATATCATAGTCCAAGACAGTTATTGGGATCTGCAATTTAACAACATATCATAGTCCAAGACAGTTATTGGGATCTGCAATTTAACAACATATCATAGTCCAAGACAGTTATTGGGATCTGCAATTTAACAACATATCATAGTCCAAGACAGTTATTGGGATCTGCAATTTCAAGTTAAAAAATGGGAAAATGTACATCTAAATTGATCAGAAGGGTACAAAATAAAAATTAACATGTGAGTTAAATGACGAAGGTCCATCGACGTAATATTTAAGCGAAATTTAAAGAAGTACGCTTGAACACAAAATGATGGACCAACGATATTGAATTCTAATACACCCTTAATCCATAAGTTGTAAGTGCATCCTAGCAGATGTAGGTGCATGATGGCAGATGACGTCGATAGAGAAAGTATCAGTAAAAAATCCTAACGTAATAAAAATGCGAATAAAAAAAAAACTATAAAAAAATAACATTAAAATGTTGTATTTTCAGAGTAATCGACCGATAAGCTACTCCGATCTAGTGGAGTAAAAATATAGTTTTGGTTCATTCGAAGGATTTTGCAAAAATAATGGTAACTAGCTGGGCTGTTTGAACTCCAGACTTTAAGCAAACTATATTCGTGTTCAGATATATCTATAAAATAATTTTGATACGATTTCACTCAATTCTATAACAAGCCATGTTACCGCAATCGAGATTGCATAAAATCAGGAGCAAGTATGTTTTTTTCCACAATTTGTCAAAACCATATTCATTAAATATTTTCTACAGCTTGCTTTATTTTTCTGTTAAGAATAGTCGATAGTCATTTGAATTATTTATGCGACCACGTAACTTGCTTCATTTACTTTTGTCTGGTTGGTTGGAAGAGATTGCCGCCTGGCAATAAGTCCGCCAGATTGTATTGCAATAAAAGTGTTAAATAAATAAATAAATAAATAAAAATTACAAAATCAAGAGTATTAGTTAAGAAAAATTTCATGTGTAACAACATTCTAAAAAATGTAATTGATGGTTTATTCTTACACGTAATTATGGATTCGATGACTTAATACTTATATATTTCTTACTTTTAGGTTTTTTATGTACAGAAGTTACTATTTTTCACTTACAACAGTTTTATACATTTAAAGTGCTCTGCATGAAATAAGACACATAATAGACTACACGGGTCACTGACTGCGCTCCCAGGCCCAAGGTTGTATTGAAATTCTATTTCGATCGTATCGTCCTCTCCCGCCCGTCACTTCTTGCTCGTTCTTATTCGCACTCGTCTATATGGAAAAATATATATTCATATTCAGATAACAACAACAATGGGTGAATGTGGACCCACCAAAAATATCATCTCAATTTTCTCGTCGACAGTTCTGAAACGAAAAACAGAAAGTTTATGTAATTTAAACAAATAAATGTAGAAAACGTTGGCAACATGACTGCTAAGAAAATTGAAGAAGTCAAAGAAAGCGTCAACACATGACATAATAAACTTTTCGCTTAACTTTATTGTTATACGAAAAAAATATTCAATTAGTGTTTGAAAATATAAGACATTAGGACAGAACGCGGGTCGAAAAAAAGATTCAGCGCTTAAAGTGAAGAAAATATATTGAGGTGATCGGGCCACGTAGAAAGAATGTAGAATGAAAAAAATTACAAAAACAATATTCAAAGGTACGATAAGTTTGGAAAGACGTCAATAAACAATCAAATTCTGAAAGAGTTAAAAACTCTTATAATAGAGTATGCATGACGAAGTGTATAAACCTGACAGGAGCAAAAGATGCTAACCAAGATACTATGAAATAAAATAAAATTGTTTCTGTTTACAAAGTGGAGACATGGCGTGATAGTTATGACATCTTAAAAATGTTAAAATATGGTTTGTGATATGGCTTTAGCTAAGACTTTCCTCTATATACAACCTTAACAGATTTTCCAATTATTTCGACAGACAATTCGATAGCAGGATTAGAAAAGTAAACAAAATAAATTGATAACATAGAGGTCAAATTTCCGTCTGTATTTATTCCATCCAATAATTCTAACAAAATACTATCCCACACTTGAAAGACAAACAGTCTGAGTTCTCTGTTGTGATTTCATAAATATAATTGTTATAACTTTTGATTGTGCTTTCAATTCATCGGAAATATTGTTTTCTTTGAAGTTTCAAACGTCGACAGCCAACATACGGAAAACAGAATTCGAACGATATATTGGACTGAAATTATAAAGACGAAAAAGAATTAATCAATGTTTTCGCCGTTATTTTGTGGAACTCCAAAACAATTTGCTCTCCGACAGTGTATTTTAAAAATTCGCAAACCAATATTATGTCAACAAATCACGATTTTAAAGTAGATAATTTGTTTAAATAAGTTACAAAAACTATACAAAACAATGAATTGAGAAATATTCCAATTTCATAACGCCATAAACAATAATAAATAACCAAAGAATAGAAAAGAAAATATTTATTTTGGACAATTGATCACATCCACTTGGATTAAATAAGACAGAAATTAGACATTGTTGCCCTCATAACAAACGAAAATCAGCCCATTAGAAGACAACCACGGTATAGAAGAACACGTGTTGCGGTGATTGTGTGGAGTTGAAATTGTGGAAAAAACGTAGTCATTTCAAGTCAAGTATTCTATTAAAAAATAACTTAAATATATGTATGTATGAACCACCCAAAAAAATCTAAAAAAAAACGGATTACGTCATAAAACATTAGTAGAACAATTACTTGAATGCCATATCGACATCAAATATTCCAACAGGCATTCATGAAGAAATAATATCCAAGGCTCACACATTCCCTTTCGGAATATGTGATGTCAATGGAAATATAAACGATGGTGACACATTTAATGTCTCCCAGTGCAGCGCTGATCGCGGCAACACATTTCCGTATGAAATATTCAGCCGTGTGGAAATGGCAGGGGCATAAAAACGATAAAAAATCGCGTGGCGCACGTTCCCGGCTTCCAGGAAGCAGACTCGGCGCAGCAGTGGGCTACGACACGATCACCTGTACTTCCAGAGGCATTGCACCCACTGCCGGTGCAATCTGACTTCCGCACTCCCGCCAGTAGACCTGGTGATATACTTATTCAATAAGAACAGTGTTTTCCCCAATGGGAGGTTTGTTGTTATCAAAGTGATCACCATGCGGGGTAGACAGGTGAGAAGATTGTGCTTTATGGTAATTGTCGATTTCGACGATTAACAATTTTTACAAAATATATTAAGATTCAGAGTGTGCGTATGAACAGAAAAAACAAGACGTTACACAAAAAAAACGAAATTTATATTTTGACATGATTCACATAATTTAGTTTAAAACAATACATAAGTATTAATAAATTATCCACACCCTTGAAACTAAATGTGGCAGTACGATAGTCTTCAATATGAGTGAGTATTCTAGCACATTATGTGCTTGTCGAGCACATTTCGAGCTGTCGTGAGCCAGATAACCTGAAGAAATTGATAGTTACAGGAAGAGTGTCAGGAAGAATAGGCAAAGAGCCGGTAAGGTGGAGTTATCAGCTGAAATATTGACTGGACGATTCCTGTACACTGCTATGCAAACGGCAAGTGACCGAGAGAAGTGGGTACGTGTCGTCGCAACCAGTGCCATCCACATTTCATAGATCAGGACACTCATTATTGAGAGACGACAGAGATAATGATGAGTTAACTATTAAAACTGTCAAAAAAAAATACAAGGAAATATTACGAACATAATAAAGTGTATTTCATTATGATCTGCATGAATATCTTGCATTATACTCGTAACATCCCAAATTCGATTTTTGGAAGATCCAGGACTAGTTTTTTTCACAACCTTTAACATCTGAATAGGAGTACTCGTGAAGTGTTATTGGTTTAATAAAAAACCGTAATATATAGTTGGTTTTTAACATTGCTGATGAGTTTATGATTCAAGGGGAGAAGATTCAAAATAAATTAGTCATTGAACTAGATCAGAGATGCAGGCATTTTGGCAAAAAAAAACAAAGTTATTTTTAAACGAATTAATAAGATCAAAGTCATCGAATTAATATGACTTAATCCATCAAAAAGTATGTAGAAAAAGATCATACTATTTAATGACAAACAGCACAGCGCTGGTTTCGAAATGGCGACTTTATTCACAGGAACTCATAAATTTGCGCGACTTAACGCGTGAAATTTATAAAATGATATATCGTAAAAAGCACCGCCAGCTTATAATTATTACCATGTAAATGATTATAGATAATTTTTTCAAACAAGTGAACACTCATAAATTCCATTAAATTCTGAAACTTGGCATTACAAGTGCTCATTGAAGCGAAGTGGCCTAGTTGGTAAGACAAGACACCCATTTTCCGACACGGAATTTGCAGGGTCGATTCCCGTCGTTGTCCAATTTCCTTTAAAAAAGTATCACTTTGATTTTTACCTAAAGGCTCATTGAAATGTTTCTGGTTGGTTGTTAGAGGTTGCCAAATTGGAATATGCATGTAATCTGATAACACTGTATGCCATATTTATTTATTGCTTTAATGAAGGTGTACATTCTCTAGTAATAGTTAACGTTTATTAAACATCCACTTACACTGCATATATAAACTAAAATATCGAAAAAAAATTATATTGAGTTTTCCGAAAAGTAGTTTTGTATTTCTCAGATAAATGTCGTTAGGACAAATTTCCCGTTGCTAACTTTATTTCAAACGTGCTGAATGTGTATTATTGTGAAAGCTACTAGTTTATTGCATTTTTTCGACCGAATGGCTTGAGCGGTTTTTGGCGTAATTTTGAAGAAGGAACAAAATACATAGTTTTTTCAGTGCGTTTAGATTCTTTTTATTAATTACTACCGCAAAGGGAAAACATATTCAAATCAGAAATGTACAATCTATTGCGACAATACAGCAAGCGGTCAAGTGTATCAAATGTTGTTCCATAATTGTGATACTACAATTAAAAATTGTGTCCGCTCTGGAAGGCCGATTACCACTAATAATGACCAAATTAAAGCCTTTGATCGAGAACAACTAGCGTTCTGTGACACGAAAGATTGCTGAAGTACTGAAAATATCGAAAATATAAAATAGTAGGTTTGATTTTGAACTAAAAATAAGAAATTAGTTTTCAGACAACCAAATATAATTAGTACTGAACTTGCTTTTAATAAATATTGTATAAAATATTTAACAAATTTGTCCAATCCGAGAAACCGGTACAGAACTTGATTCTACAAAATGACGCTCAATGTTACCATAGTAACTTGTCAGCATTTATCAAACAAATATTCTAATGTAACAGTTTCGTTCATGAGTATTTTGGCATTGATTTTTTGTCTACATTGAATAAATGTCCGCAAAAACCCCAAGCGATACCCATACATTTTCATGGTAGCCCGCGAATGTCGTTCTTTTGATGGACGACTCTTGTTATAGAATAATATCGTCCATTTCCAAACGATGGACATTCTCTCCTCATACAAATGTCAGCTAAATGCTATTTTAAATACCTGCCAAAGCTCGTTACTTCGCCTGAAACTGCGCGATTGTCCTTTGACAAAAAAGTGACGCTTTAGAGTGGAGGGTCGTTTGAGAGTGGGATTAATTAAAATGTTACTTTTTATGGCAGCGCCCGTTTTGCCTGAGCTCGCTGCTCGTGATTGTATTGTTATGTAAATGGGTTTATGATGAATGTAAACGGCAGCGATTCGGGAAATGGAAATGTCAAACCTCACAGCATGGAACGGCGCGACTTGCTCTCTACCCGCTACCCGCCGCTTTCATCCGCTACATTCTGCACCACAGGTAGCATAACATCGCGCACACACACAAAGACAAAGCATGCGATACACAAGGTTAAAAATATCGAATTATTTACGTTTTTATTATGTAAAGTTAATTGTGTGTGGTTGCTTCGGAAATTTGGTTATTACAAAAAACGCATAATAGAAATTTTTCCATCATTTTTATTTTTTTATATGATAAACACTTACGGGAAAATATCAATGAATACACACAAAACAGAACATTTCCAAACAGCACAAACTATTAAAACCGCAATCACCATTATTCATTTAATACACAATTCAGTTATACTATTAACAGGTTAGTAAAAATGTTATAAACATATACATACTCGTACATGGAGAGAAAAAATCATTTATTTTTCTGTCAATTTACCCGCCATCCTCCTAATTCGAACAATTTTGAACCAAAGATATTCAAATACGAGATAGTTGCCATATTGTATTCTCGCTACATTCACACCATTGGATTGTGGAAGCCTGTTTATTCCTAGTATTGCTACGCTAAACAAAGCAAGTCTTCTAAGAGAACGAAAGACAAAAACTTAAATCAATTCGTTCCAGAGTTGCAGGTGAGACTAACAATAGTGTTTTGGAAAATTTCTACAAGTTAATGTTTATAAGGACGAATCCAAATGTGTTAGAGCTCGACCTCTTCGTGGTTAACAAAATATTAGATTGGTGCATAATTCACGATCGTTTTACCGGTGCCTTTCGAATGTGTCAAATTTTCCATTTTGTTTCACTTTTTACTAATATTTTCCATAATATTTAGGTAGTAAAATGAGTGTCGATAACCACCTTCATATTCGTCATATCATGCTTTATCACTTCGAAAAAGGAGCGGTATAAATCTGGTTTAAAAGTGTGTCTGGTAACAACACTCGCATGCAGTAGTCGAGTGGAAGTGTTGTTACCTATCTAAGTAAAATTTTAAATACATATGATGACGAACTGTAAGTTCGGAACACATCGCAGAACACATCACTTGAAAATATATCACATAACAAAAATAAAATACAACAATATGTTTTTTTTTAATCACAAGTTGAACACTTAATCAAAACGGAAAACATTTCAGTACAAAACAGAAAACATTAAATTGACAAGTACTCGTACATCATTAATATACAATAAATGATTGCTAGATATTTTTAAAAGTTTCAGAGTTTACTTTGTGAAACTACACGACGATAATCATAACACAATTTACTCTGTTCACTTGGAATCGAGTTTTCATTCTAACTCGAGTTTCGAACTTCTTTGACGAGCTCTTCGTCAGAAACAAAATTTGCCCGATAAAAAGTTCGAAATCCGATTCGCGATAACACATCGTAATAGTGGAGTTTATAATATAATTTTGTATCAAATTTATTAATAAATCTTTCATTATGTTCATTATAATAATTTCAAATTATTATAATACATACATATATATCACGCCGTTTCCCGATTGACGAACGTTAAGAGGATAGAGCGCTAGATTTTCTTATCTCGACACACATATTTTGCCTCTTCTACATCCATACACCTTCTCATACAGCTCATGTTTCTCTTACTTCTTACATTTCCTTTTTTTTTTTTTCAAAATATGATTCACTTGATCCAATCATACTTTCCTTGGTCTTCCTCTTCCACGCCTTCCACTCACAATTGCACTGTTTGTTTGTTTTGTTAGTCTGTCTTAATTCATTCGTTCCACTCGACCAATTCATCTCCCAGCGCTCTTTTTCATCTCACTCAACACATCAGCCTTAAGTTCGCAATCATTCTTAATAATTTCATTGCGTATTCTATCAAACATTGCCACCCCATATATTCTGCAGAATACATGCAATTTTACTGCATTTGTTCATCGAATTGGTATTAAAATATTGTTGTGGAATATCATTTCATCAGATTTTGATACTGTACGGTTAAAATACATACTTTTTTAGTGGCCGATTAACGTTGTTTCCTATCGCTACATGCCGTAAGATATCGTTGATTATAAGAACATTTTAAATAAATAATACTCATAAGTTTTAAACAATTAATACATTTTACAAAGAACCTTATCAAAAATGAAAATCATTGTAAATAAACATTTATTAATAAAAAAATAAAACATCCCTTCCTAATTAAACATGACTTTATTTTGACGATAAAAATGTGACAACACGGTCCATTTTCAGTCCAGCTTTGAAGTTAGTCCATACGATACGCGGCTATATTACATAGCGTAACTATCACGCAGTACGCACAATGTTAGGATTGAAACATTACTCGTACTTTCATGGGCGGTCGGCGCTTCTTTTTATTAGGCAGTGGTGGCGAGATACGGACCGCGATATTTCTCTCCTGCGCCTACTAATAACGTATTACACAGTGTACACCGTACACTGTAAGGGGAGAAAATGAGAATTGTTCACATTCAGATACGGCTTAATGGGATTGAAAAAAATAAAACGACGTAAAACGAGTGGCAACCAAGCCGCGGGAAACGATGATTCTCCGCAAATGATGATTAATAACGCGGAGAAGTTTTGTGCGGTAAATAGCGGATAAATCAGCATTTTAAGAACATATTGCTAATGACACTTCTTTCTAAGGGGAAAAGACCGGAAGGGGATATATTTATGGAATACAAAAAAATAAACAGAACGTTCCTTTTGAAATTATGAACAGAATCGAAATTCATTTATTTATATTTTATTTCCTGATTTACAAGCAATATATTCACACAAGGATGATTTGTGCCATCACAAAATTTATATGATATATAATTGTTTTTTAAACGATTTCAAGTTTCAACTCATTAACTAATCGATCGAGTGGCGAATTTCTTCAGGGAACGAAGACACGCGACATTCATTGGACATGGTGAAGGTTTTCTGTAAACTTGACTAGCCACCACACAGTGGTCCATCCGCAAACGACACAAGATCGATACTTCCATCTGATGTGCATTCTAATCATGTTAAACGATGGATTGATTTATATACACTACGTATCTTTAAGATTTATTTATTTATTTATTATTACACATGACAAGAAATATACACAATTTGAGAAAAAACAACAGGTTATTTGATTTGGACATATAATTTTAATGGATCTGGGTTTGTTGCCTTTCATTTGTCGTATCCCCAGTAAACTAGGCTTTTGCCTGTATCTCACTGAGGATATTTAGCATGAAATAATAAATCGATACTTCTTTCCGATTTTCGATTACACAAAAAAACCCCGTTGCACGCTCTCATCAACCTGACAAACAGTGACACTCAACTACAACTGGAAACATCTTGCGAAATTTTATCAATTATACGAGACTAATCAAAGTGTCGATAATATATGATATACAACATTTAAATAAACATTTTTTATCAAATATTACTTACTTGCAAAAGAAAATTTCACTTTTAAAAAACAAATTTTAACTAAACAATATTAATAAAGAAATGTTTTAAACAAGGAGAATTACTTTTATACTGTGTATAATTATGTATGTTAAACTGTTTAAAAAAAATAAGATCATATTTTATCTGTTATTAAAATGCAATGGATATATTTAGAGTTGATGTCAACCTATTTGACCAATTTTATATTTATTCTTCTTTAGATATACCTATAGACAATATTTTTAATGCAGCTTTTAATCCATAACTTAATACATTAGTCAATTTACTACACCATTTATTATTGTTCAAATTAAATCGGTTGTCATATCGTAAATTTTCTTATTCTATTATATTATAAATACTAAAGCTCAACGGACCTGTGTGATGAAAATATAAAGTAAAGAAATATAATAAAAATGGACAAGTAAAATGTATTATACAGTACCAAGTCATTTTCACCGCAGTCATTTGAAAGTTTCCTGCGATTCCTTGAAGATTCTCTCAAATAGTTTAGTCTAAATAAATCTCTTGAAGGCAGTAAATAGCACTCAACTCCAAACAGGCTTGACCGAATAGGTAACAGCGTTAAACTTTAATAAAAAATGCATTATTTATTTATCATCTCATTTTAAGCCAGTCTCATTTCAAGGAGTGCGTTTTAGTAATTTCTATAAATTTAAATAACGGTCCTAAAGAACGTATAAATTGATTTTTTTTTCTTTTGAGATACAAAGGTATATTTTTTTGGATCTTTTGATATTAGTGTTAACTCCTTAAATAGTTTTTTTTTCAATAAATAAAAGCACATCAGTACATTTTTTAACTACAAAGTTATATGAATGAAGTCATCGTTCCGATATTTATATTTTTCTTGTATTAACATGTACTCGGAATTTTTAAAAATTGTTCCAGATCAAAATCGACCGTAAATAAAGTAATATAAATTGGGAGATTTCTTTTTGTGATATTATAAACATGATTATGCTGATTTCGAAAACAGTTACAACTTATTTTCGAGAAAACTAAGGTGTTATAGTTTGCGCATTGCATGAAGTTATACGGATAAAATAGAAAAACACCGGTATTTTATTGTAATAAGTAATTTTACACAAATTTAATTACGAAGGACAATAAATGGAAGCGCACAGTGTAAAGTATGATGAAGTTGTAAAATGAATACACTTAAATGTTTGAAAAATATTTTGTTCCATTTTCAAACCGTAGACTGAATGAAATATGAAATTCGCGAGTTTCTTCTGCATGACGGTATAAAACAATGTATTGTATTTAAATCGTTTGACTTGGTAAAGGGGGATTCACAGCAGTAAATACGATGCGTAATTATATTTGATTCCACCACATAAATTACAGGATGAATTTCATTAAGTCGAAACGGGGAAAATAATTAACAAACATTTCACCTCCTATTAGCGGATTACCCGCCCCCTTCGAGTGGCCGGGGCCGGGCCAAGGAAACAGAAGGCCTTCTGCCGCATCTGGCTGCCCACAACCTCAACCGCACCCAAGACCGCCCCTCGTGTTGCGTTTTTACAAAATAACCCTAATTCTCCCTCTGACGAATAAACAACGACGTCGCCCACATATATATGTTAGATGTCTAAATGAACAATGAAATATTAATCTATCTAAATGGTAATACTTTAATAACATATATCACACATATTTCACGATATAATAAATTATTTTATGAAGCATCATTTTTCAGACTAACAAGCTAACGGCCACAATGGTCCACATGTGAGGTTCGTTTCCAGATGTCGACGAAATGTTTTTATTGTTACTTAGATGATATTTTCATAATACAAACCAATGTTTACGTATATGTGGCGGAATCCTCTCGCCAGGGGCTGAAAATACAGGCCAGACTTTTCAAGCGCAATGTAAATTGCATATAACATTGTATTTCAAGAATTGATTGAAAATATAAAATTTTTAAAAATATTTAAATTAACGAACATTTAAATGTTCTTTTTCTTCGTAAGTCTATATTGTATTTCTGTATCCTGCAGATTGAATCCAGAACTCCCTTATCCTAAGTAAATAAAAGGCAAAATAGAAACTTCAGTACCAACTTTCTGATAGTAGATCAGAACCGAGGTTTTAAAAAATGACCGAGTACTTGTAGCCTTTATATTCAAATCCAATATATAAAGATTCCATTAAAATCCCAAATTAAACGCTCCTATACCGAGTGTATTTCTCAAATATATCCATTCTATATACATTTTAAAACGCTCCTAGTAAAACATAATAACATACTACACTATCCCAAAAGCTGAATGTTTACGTATTATTAAACTAAGAATGAAGTGACAATGGGCAGGACACGTAGCCAGAATGTCAGATTCCCGATAAACATCAAAAATAATATAATGGTACCAAGAGGCATAAAGAGGTCCAGAAAAAGACCGAAGGTACGCTGGATGGATGAAACCAGGAAGCATAGCCGCATCACATGGCACCAACGAGTAAAAAACCTAATTATTTGGAGTCAACTTGGGGAGACCTTCATCCAGCAGTGGATCGACCAAGGTTGACAATGATGACGATGATGGAAAAGAATTGAATTTTTTTCTATTTTTATAACTATAGATCGTGGGGAAAACTCCCAGCACAGCGCTAAATGAACCCTTTAAAGTTACTTTCGTTTTCATTTAACAAACATATAAAATATCGTTACCTAACTTGTGACCCAATCAAATGTAAAATTAACTTTCAAATCGACCTTGTTTAACGCAGCTGTAAAATGTCCCCAAATATTGGGAACGATTTTTTGCTGAAAAGAACCAGACATTCAAATCGTTCAATCGAAAAATTATTCAATATGTAATAACCTCAAATAAACCATATATCACGAAAATTGACTTGAGAATAAAACACATCATCATCACCATCACATGACGTCCCTATTGGAGTAGGCAGAAAGAAGAGATCTCCGCTTTATTTTATCCTGGCACACATCTTTCAATTCTACCAAGACCATCACCCCGTCATGAAAACTCTCCTGTTTTAAAAGTTTTTCACGTTTCTGAATTTCATCATTTGGTCGTGCTATGTTTTTCTAGGTCTTCTCAAACGTATAATTTACTTCTGTACATTATTTTTGAAAATCTTTTATTCTTTATACGTGACCTAACCATATCGATGCTTCTTTGTTCATCTAAAGCCCTGCATCTCTTTTTAATTTGCATTATTTCGTTATGTACTCTCATTCTTTATTCTGTCATACATTTTTTCCACCCTACTTATTTCTGTGCAAATCTCTCATTTTCATCACATTTATCTTACTACCATCACTTTTTGCCACGTCCAATCCTCGCTTCAATATTTACAAATACATTTTTAATGTCTCTATTCTCATACCTTATATACTACCAGTATAGATATTTTTGAAAATCTTTCAACATTCATTCTTTCTAAGCGGAAAAATCATCTCAATTCTCATTTCTTCGTCTTAAGCACTGCATTCTTTCATAACGCTCTAGTTCTTGAATCTGTTATACATTATTTTCCCACACATTCCAAACAACGCTCCCATTTCTGTCACATTCGTCTTATTTTCATCACTTTATTGCCAGGTTCAAGTGAGAGAAACATATTTATTTTTTTAAGCTACATAAGAACAAAAATTTAGGGACAGAATATCAAGAGCGAAACACAGTTTTGTGAGTTATGTCCCTTTCTTTACATTCAGCTGTTTCAGCCGCAAGGATAATCTTGCCGACATTGTTCTGGTTCAACCCAGTAATATCCTCGCTCAGAGTAGGCCCTGTCGAGAGGCATGTCACTAACAATAAAATGGCTTAACAATGGAATTGAATATGCTACTCACATAAGTTATGCTCGAGCTGGCTTGTATTGTATGATGTGAGGGCGGGAGCGGATTAGTGTCCGGAGCCGCCCACCGGCATGCCCTCTCGGCCCAGAGGCGGTCCGAGCGGATCACGCACCAAGCACTAGCACACACTGCACTGCACTGCAACTAGCCGCTGCACCGCGCACTGCACTTACACTACGGACGGGGCACTCACTGAAGCTGCATCACGTCTATCTGAAAAAAAAATTGATTAGTCAATAAATAACAAATATAATCGATTCACGTCCGAATAAATACAAATCGAGCTGCAGGTTTCGGCCTACAAGAGTATGCAATATAACGAAACTCGCAGAAAAACACCGTACGTGTTCGGAATACTACTGTCAGTAGACAGCCAACAACACTCACATCTAGTGCATGCGAAAGTTGATACAAGACGAACTTTTTAACTAGACTGGGATCCTTTTTTTTATTTATTATACACCATCGAAGTCGAACCCGAAACGGTCATGAAATAACGAGTATAACAAAAATACGTATTGAACAAAATTTACAAGAAAAATCTAGGAGAATAATATAGCAAACACTAGACTTAAAACTTGATGAATTTCGACTATGATAGTTAATAACTTCAAAGTTGAACGCTCGACAAACGTCTGAAAAGAAGAAATGTAAATTTGTGAAATGTCAAAATTCCTCTATTGAAAGAGAAATTCCACTCGTGCTCTTATTTTCTCATTTCAGCTTAAAGCGGCGAGTCAACATTCTCTTAATGAAATAAACTTAAAGCACTAGGTTTAGCTACATTTTTCTTCGGTTTTATTTCATTTCAATTTGTTTGTTTAAAGTACAACCTGGAGGGCATTCTTCCAACTTCCAATAAAAATGTTTGAATTTTTAGTACCGTCAAGTATCAAACTGAATCTTTCTAACGAAATAAATATTCTAATTTCATAAACGTCGTATTATTTTTTTCATGTGATAGTTAACTATGTTTGTGCTACTGGAACATAATATGTATTCTCAATGAACGTATCCAAATCCACCCTGCTCAATCAGACTGGGAATAGCCATTAAATAAAAAAGGCCAATATTGTTGTTGTCGAATAGATAGACATGAGGATTTGTTTAAACAAGATTTATAACATGAGGATTTGTTTAAAAAGATATTGTTTATTGGTCTTTCCAGTTCACCGCTCCTCTTTCTTTACGTCTTCCTTTACTGTCCATGCAGTGAGACTCTGGAATCAGTTACAAACCAATCTAAGACTCGCTCCGTCCTTGGCATGCTTTAAGAAGCGACTGAAAAAACTCTTAATTTCTAGTCAGTAAAATAACGTGTTTCATTCCTGATTTTTCTTTTCCTTTCCTCTCCACCATCCCTTCCTTTCCTTTTGATTGATGATATCTCACTTTATATGAAAAATAATGTTCGGGTGATTGTCCGTCTTTGTGGGGTTCATGGGCATGTGCTCACGTATATGTTTATGGATTTCGTGGGGATGGATAGTCATTTGAATGATTTATGCGACCACGTAACTTGCTTCATTTACTTTTGTCTGGTTGGTTGGAAGATATTGCCGCCTGGCAATAAGCCCGCCAGATTGTATTGCAATAAAAGTGTTAAATAAATAAATAAATTTACTTTTATTTTTAAATATTTCCAAAAGCCGGATTAATTAATAGCATTCTTGGTTTTGTACAATTTAACAGAAACAAGAATAACGACAGGTCATTCAAAATTTTATTTTACAAAATTTATTGAAAAAAAAACACGGCATTAAAGCTTTTCAAGAATATTTGGTCTCACATCACACGGTGGAGAGAAAATATAAAACTTGGCACGAATTCATTTTTTTTTAATTCATTCAAAATAAACAAATATTTTTTTGTAATCGAGAGATAAGTTGTGGAAACAAACAATAAACTTATTTGGAGGGCTATTCCGCAACAAAAAAGTTTTGGAGAACAATTTCGACTGATTTTTCTATGGGCGCGAGATTAATTGCGCTGAAATAATGAAAATGAATAAAAACAACGATAAATTAGCTATGGGACGAGGGGGCGGCGGGCCTGGGCAGATAATTGAAAATACGACAATTTTACAGCGCATTACTTCAAAATAGCAGCAGCCCGACATAAAGGGGACGAAGCTTTAGCAATATCTTTTCTTCGGCGAATTCAATTACGTGTATTGCGATCGATCTGGAACAGTTTTGCGATAACGTGGTACCAACATTAATTTGCGATAAGGTGGTACCAACATTAATTTGCGATAAGGTGGTACCAACATTACTTTTGCGATAAGGTGTTACCAACATTACTTTTGCGATAAGGTGGTACCAACATTAATTTATTTGCTAACAAAATACGGTCAATTCTAAATTTCGAGTAAAACCAAATATGTTTTAAAGAAGATAGTGGAACTCTACAACGACATATTGTTCCTGCATCGGAACACAATGACCGAGTTAACATAGGACATGGTCAGGTGGCAGGACCTTGTATTGACGATGACGCAATAGCTCATCGACGATAAAATAACGAAGATAAAGATGACGTACAAAATCAAATACGGAGAGAAAAGTTCATAAATAATTTGAATAAAAACAAATACTTGAAACAACACTCTGAATAGTGATATAGCAATAAATACCATGTTATAAACATTATTATAACAATATTCATTGGGTGATTTCTGGGGAATTCAATCCAATGAGCGATATACCGCAAGGGTCACATTTGGGACCAGTATTCCTCACATTATTTATTAACGACATACATGTGTTTTTCGAGGCAATCGAACACATGATCTTTAAGGATGACTTCAAGATATTTAGAAGGGTTGAAGGTGCAAAGTACTGTTATGAGCAAAGCGAGTCGAAATAATTTACACTCGCGGTGTCTGATGAATGAATTACCCCATATATAATACTAAAAAATGTGTTGGAAAATATTTGCGTCATAAGAGATCCACGAGCTTTTTCGACTGTGCACTGTCTTTCTACAAATATTGAAAAGATTACCGCTAATTGTTTGAGAGATTTGGATTTCATAATAAATGGTAAAGTGGGAAAATCAATGTTTGTATAAAGAAGCTGTAGTGATAAAATTATAAGCCAATAAAATAATACATGAGTATGCAATCATAATTTGCCAAAAAATACTGTTTTAATAAATTTGCTTTGAAAAAACAAAACATGGACCCGGTTTAACAAACGACTGAGTTACGAAAATTTAATTTGCACCGACACTTTTTTGAAAACGGCAAAACGAAAATAGCATACCTTAAAAATTAAATATTGATTGCTTGAAGAATATTACAAGAAGCTCGAGCACATTACTGAAAGCGAAGTGCAAGCAACCAAGGAAAACACCGGTGATAAAAATAAATGTTTTTATAAGCTAAGTTTGATCGGCGCGATATGGCGCTGGATGCTACGGTGCTGATCTACGTTTGTAGGGGAAGCGCGGCGCGCCACGAATGTCAGTAACCTCGCTACGGCTGACGAGGTCGTAGCACTACTCTATGTGAATCTACAATTAGGGAATAGTTTTCTCAAAAGACTTTTCCATGAATTTTGTTTTATAATGGATTCTTAAAGTTTATTTCCTTATTTAACGACACTGTCGTTACATAACACAGTAACAACTAAAAAAAATAAAGTTTCAACACATTCTTTAAAAAAAACTAATCATTTTGGATCTATATTTCAAAATATGATGCTTATATATGATATACCAATGTAATATTATAAAAACAATCATTAATACTTACAAAATATAACTTAAAAATATAATATTTCGCCAAGGGGTATTATAGGGCAAATTACAAAAAATATATACTTTAGATAAAATACAATAGAATAACATTCAATACCTAAGGATTGAGAAAACGATGGAGAATTTTCCTTTTGAACTCAAGAATATCTACATTAAAAATATTCACCAAACCTGACATGAAGTTACCCAATTGTTTTCTCACAATTGGTGAATTACTACGAGCAACTGTCGCTAACAATTTGATATTGGCATAAAGAAACTGCGTTTGTTAGTATTTTTAAGCCTTAAATTCTTACACTATGTACTCGTATACTCTTCAAACGAGTCCAGATAATATAACTATCGCAATTTTTAACCAGCTGAGATTTTTTATTAGAACTAAAGAACGAGATATAAGACATGACGCTGTGTCGTTTTTTTTTAACGTACGTTCGCTAACATAATTAATTACTTTTACCACTTTTAAGCTGACTTTCAAAATACCATTAACTTGAAACTTAACTCAAAAAGGAATATTTTAAATGAAAATATCCATTACATAAAAAGTATACAGCTCATACACATGTGTATTACAATTATCGTTACGTTTAACAAATCAAAATTTTCCAATCCCCAGTTGAAAATCAGTTTATACGAGTATATTATCTATTATGATTATAGTTTGAAGAAGTAATCGAAAGTCTTAACATTTTACACTACAAAATAGATTGATACTCTTCATAGTTTAGTTGGATGCCTCCTGCGCATTATTAACGTGTAAAAATGGTGCCTTTTGAATTGGGTCATTTTTAAAACGTTGTTTTAAAATATTCAAACTTGACACGTGTGTTATACTTTCTTTGTTGTTTATTGAGATAATATTATTCAAATTTAATCTGTTAAATTATCGAAATTGATAAACAGAGATGCATCCCTCACAAAGCTGCAATTATTGAAGAATTCTGGTGTAGAAATAAATAACTAGCATCAACAACTAAGTACAAAATCAAAGCCTTTGTTCCTATATTTTACGGTGAACATTATCGAACATTCTAGTACACTTCTTGTTCTAACTTTCACTCCTCGTAGTTTGCATTATACTCTTGGCAATTCCAAAAGAGTCATAAAGCTGTGTGCTAAAATTAATATCGTAATGCTGGACTAGCGCTGTCTGATGAATGTAATTTCAGGTTTCGTGCTATTAACAAATTGTGTACTTATATACTTGGCTGCACTTAAAAAGATTATGTTTCAGAGATGTTTTAATTTTGCAGGGGGTATCCTTGATTTCAAAACAAGTATTTAAAAAAAAAATTCAATTCATCACTATAACTAATCGATTCATCAGGATCAATAATAATAAGACGGATTGTATTGCGCTAGTTCGTGATTTAATATTACCTCAAGAGCGATGCGTCTCTTAACTGATAAAAGAAAGATCATAACCGCTTCTAGTCGTAACTAAAGGAAGAAACAAGATATAATAATCAGAATGTTCTTATTGATGTAAAGGGTCTTTCAAATTGAGCAGTTTTTTTAATTCAATTTTTTTAATTCTTGAATAAAACACACAATTTGCTTTGATTTCAAAAAACTTTTTATTGGTCATTGAAGTATAATGCATTGCATTTAAACACAAAAAACAATATCCGTCAAATGCCCACCTCTTGCAGCTCCACAGATGTCCACTCTTTTGTCAACATTTTCGATGACATTTTGGCATAATTGCGGTTCGAACTCACCAATAACGCGAATAATTTCGTCCTTCAGCTCAGGAATTGATTGGTGGTCATTCTCATAGACCTGGCTTTTCACGTAGCCCCAGAGAAAATAGTCCAACGGTGTCAGATCACATGATCTTGGTGGCCAATTAACATCACCGTTTCCGGAGATTACAATACATAAAATAATTCAACAATTTGAACGCGTTGTATTGTATACGACTCCATTTTTATAAATGTCATACATTATACTTCTCAAATGTCACAAGACCCAGGCAAGTTCGCGACGACATCTGTGTTTTATCCAAGAATTAAAAAAAAACGCTCAATTTGAAAGACCCTTTATTATGTACACACTCAGGTGTGTCACCACCGGAGGAGTCACTTTGGGCAGTTCCTTCTTCGTAACTACATAATGTCGCACTCAAAAAAAATAAAGAAGATATCGATCTTCTAGTGCAGATCACGCTGAACGAGGACATATGTTGACCCCCTTAACAGAGTGGATTATGTTGACCCCCTTAACAGAGTGGGTTATGGTGGGATCGAACTAATCTGGTAAACGAAGTAGGAGAATTATAAAAGTTTATACGCTTTTTTTATTTTCCTTAACAGATTTTTTTAATATTCGTTATTTTTTTAAGAATAATTAAGGGCAAAGGATGGCCCTGGTCTCTGGCCTGTGTTTTTATGTGTATATACAAACACACCATCACGATATTTCCCTATCGGGGTAGGCAGAGAAGACAGAGCACCATACTTCCCAAAATCGACACACAGCTTTAGCCTCTTCCACATCCATACACCTTCTTATACAACCTATAAGGTTTCTCTGACTTCCTACTTTTCCTTCTTTCAGAATATCATTCACTTAATCCAACCATATTGGTCTTCTTGTCATACGCCTTCCACTCACATCTGCACTGTTTATCTATGATGTTAGTGTAGTGAAGTTTGTTTGTGTTTTCATGAATAATAGTGTGTATATAGTGTATTTCTTTTTATGAGTAACTTTATATGAATCATGTAAATATTACAATATTTATATTTTTATAACAATTAAATGTTTATATTGACGCGCACTCCAAATTTTGTTCTCATCAATCTAAGCTTCATTCATTCACGCCTGATTAATGCGAAACTAGTCAAGTCTTAAAATACTAACACGCGATAAAACCGAAAGTTCAATCAAAATAGAAACAGTTTATATTATATGCCTTCAATTATAATTGAGCTACTTTAGTACTTGATCGTAAAAAGGTGATACACCTTGCGGTATCTTTTGTGGGGGGCCGGGGCATGGAGCACTAGGCCCGGGGTAGCGGAAAGAGGGTACAAATCCTATTAGCATAACATACCTAATCCCGAAACCTTTTCACGCTGGAGAAAATATTTTTTTTCTTAGAATATCCTGACCTTTAACGGATAACGTATAAGGTACGTAAATTACTGGACTCCGATTACATCGCTTAATCAATTTAAAATTTCTAAATTTATAGTTCGCAGTCTAATGAAGGCAAGAAACGACCCTAAAAATCGCGTACGATTTTCCAAATAGTATATTATTTTTCGTGGAATAAGTACTATAGTTTTTTTTAATCATTTTAATTTTACATGAAAAATTAACATCAACCTTTTTTTTACTGCTAATATATTTAAACCTCCTTAACACATACTCGTAGATAACGAAAAGTCCGGATGATCTCGACTTTTTAAAAACATTTTGGCATTTCGTTTAAATATTTTGAAACTTTTGTATCATACATTATTTTGACTTATTGTCATTCTGGTTTTTGGATGCCGAAAGTCATCGCATCTTTTCATTTATAATTATACTCGTATGTAACTTTAAAATATAGTCTATCGTCCACTTTTATTACACACACAGTTGACACAGATCACAAAATAATATCCTACAATATTTCATGCAATTAACCAATGAAACTGACGCTGTACAAAATTATTTTAAAATACGCACTATGTTTAGAGGACCTTTTAAAAGAATAGCAATAAAAAAACATAAATATTTTAAAGAAAATTGGACTTAAAACTCATTTAACCAACGAAGTGAAAGGAATATTTAGTTATTATTAATTTCAATTCACTTTATTTCTGCAAAGTGTTCAGCGAATGAACGTTACTAATTAAAAATATTCTGCGTATTCACAGAATTTTAATAAATTTTAAGTGTTGGGACGTTATTTCTGCAAAATTTTCAGTGCATTTACTGGTTTCTTCTAAATTTTAAATGTTTCAACGTTATTTCTGCAAAATTTTCAGTGTATTCACTGTTTTTTTTTCTAAATTTTAAGCGCTTCAACGTTATTTCTGCAAAATGCACCATTATCATAGTCACTTTGCCATATCCATATTGGACTAGATATTTTTTTTTAAATCTCCCCTGCATTCTGGCTTCGCATAAATATATATTTCGCTTCTGTCACGTTCATACACTTGCCATGCATACTCCCCAATTATTCAAATTACCTATTTAAGAGTGATAAGACCAAATGAATTAAACAAGCATTTTTTTAATGCTTCTATTATTGTATTACCGCATTCGTTGTATCATGTATAGGTATTATAACAAAGCTGGCGGATTTGTTGCCACGTGGCAATGCTTCAAGGACAACATTAAATATTACATTTATTTCAAATTAAATTTTCCTTTAAACCAAATTTAATTTTTCCTGATGAATCTTTTTGATATGAAAAAAACATAATAGACATTATTTTCTGAAAAATTACTTAGGAAACTTGTAAATAAAAGCTAAGGTGATTTGATTAAAACACGTGAAAATAGAGTGAGCAAGGAAGAAATTCCTAAGCAGATTTACAGGTCAGAGGGTCAAGGATCGCATGAGCAAAAACGCTTTGAGGAATAAAGAGAAAACACGTAAGAATATAAAACAAAGGGAACACTGAAAATCTTTTAAAGAAACGACTCGGAAAAAGAAAAGATAAAGTGCAATTAGGCTTGCACAAAAAAGATTAAACTTGACAAAAAAAGAAACTTATCTTAAATAGAAATATTTCAAACGAAAATATCTTATAGATAAAAAAAATACATCTCATATTGCAACTTTTTCATCCCAGTCTGGTTTTTACTTAAGGCTTGTTTTATAACTTTTTGGTAAGTTAGAAGATATTGCCACATGGCAATAAACCAGTCAAGATGTACTCTTAAAATGAAATTTTAATACAATACTATACACTTCTAATAATTGTATCTATCCTAATCACCAGTAAAATACTGGTCGTTCATCTGGGGTTTCGGATTTAATTACCGTTGATACCTAAAATAAATAATAATAAAGGGCCCAGTCTGGCTACAGGGTTGATCTGGTAACATTACAGTAACGCGATAGGCATATGTAAATATTGTTGTACAGTAGTATTTCCAATAAGTACGATGGTGAAATGTAAATAGCTTGCATATTCCTGTGGTTTTTAACCGAAGAGTTGATTACTTGGGCTCAAAGACGATATTGTCTCACGGCCAAGCTCTTTAACATATCGAAGTCACCTATCGTGATATATTGAAGGGTGCCAAACAAACGAATAAATTAATCATCGAAATCTTCCAATATTGATAAGTGTTAAAGGACATGAAAACCAGATGACCACCGTTGCCTAGTTGGTAAGACACCTGTCATCCAGCCCGAAGATACCCATTTAAAAAAATGTATATCCGGTTTTCACTTCAGGCCTCTTTAACGTCTCGGATTGGTTCTAAGAGATTGCCACATGGCAATAAGCCCACCAAGTTGTACTGTACTTACCAACTAGGCCACGGAGGTAGTAATAATTCAAAGGTTCTAAATAATACAATTTATAATACTGGGAAAATGAAAAAGGAAAGATATTTCATTGGACAAACTTTCTTGGTAATAACGATAATTAAAAAAAAATGTAATACAAAAATAAGATTTATTTTAACTAGGTCATTAGTATTGAACAAGAATTCTTGTAAAACATGTATTATACACATTTTAAGAAATGAAAGCTTTAAAGTCAAAATTAGTTAATTTCATCTAAAAGAAAACATCGAAATTACATTTATTGAATACTTGGAAAATTATTGAACGTTGGAACATTTCAAAGATAAGAGAATAAACAAAAGCAAGAAACGAAAAAGAGAACGAAAAAAATGGGAAACGGCATTCCAAGGACAGATGTTTTCAAGAAACGGACAGAGATCCGTGAAACAAGACGGTTAAAGAAATCGATAGGGTGTCCTTTTTATTTATCTTCGAATGGAAGAACGAACCGAAGAGTTGAAAGCTTCTTTATAGCATGCCCTAGAGTGAAAGGGAGATTTCTTTTGAAGTGAACAATCGGCCAGGCGAAAAGCGTCACAAATTAATTTACATTTCCTACAGTATAAATTATAACATTTTATCGTAATAATAATAAACGATTCATTATAAAATGGAAAATTATTATCATAATTTAATTGAGATTGTACAAAAAATACAACCTAAATTAACGTTAAGTATTAGATTTATAGAAATATGATATATTTGTAAAATAAATAAAAATCTAAAATATTTAACGAAAATAAACCAAAAATATATTCTTAACGATTTTCACTATTTGTTGTTGTTGCCGTGTTGAGTTAACGTTTCGAAGGCGTTGTAGATTTTATCCTACAACGCCTTCGAAACAGAGACAAAGGCAATGTCAAAAAACGTCCAGAGGATGAAGATTGCAACACTTTCGACACGTTAACTCAACACGGCAACAACTCCGAAAAACACTGTAAATTAAA
>OX463839.1:11761970-11823035 GCA_949825065.1 Odontocerum albicorne
ATTGCAATTTTAAGTACAGGTTGGAGACTAGAATTGATAAAAGTCAAAATATTTACAATATAATAGTTGGGAAGGAAGTTTATATTAAATTGTGGGTTGACAATAAAATATTATTTAAACCGTGTATCTCTTGGATAAACTATGAAATATAATACATTGACTAAAACGGAAAATAAAACACCAGGTTTACCTTATTTACTCGTATTTCAGAAAACAAGTCAATATCAGGTTATTTAACGAGGCGTATTTACCCCAGTATAAATAAACAACCGCCATGGAACAACCGAAACATACGCCGTATTAATTTATAATAATATGAAGAAGAAAAAAAACCTTAACGTATTACTATACTATATAACCTTTCAAGTCCATTGTGAGTTTTCTTATTGTGCTCGTGCGAACTACAAATGTAATTTCCCAGAAACCGTAAAGCGAAATGTTGAAAGGGGAAAGTAAAATCGGATTTTTCTATCCCTATTTTCCCTTTCACCATGTCCGGTTTATCGTTTTGGAGTGGTTATACCATACCGCCGTGCAATGCACACTATAATAATTCTATTAACTGTATTTTTTTAATTATTTTTTTTATTATTTTTTTTTATAATTTATTTTAAACTTTTATACAAATAAATCTGACGGGTTTATTCTTTAAAGCAAATTTTCACCCAGCTTTTGTTTCAAAATTAACATCGGTATCCACGACTGTGCCTTAAATTTGGCAAATGAAACTAATAGTTGAGAAAAGTAATTTAAATTAAAGCAAAATATAAATCTCAAGGAAAAAAGATAAAGATAGGAATAGTGTAGAAGTTAAGAATGAAGAATATTTTGAGATAAATACAACTTCTTTAGTTTATTGTTATAAATTAATAAGGGTGAAGCACATCTAACTGAACCAGGAAGATTTTTTCAAAGTCGAGCCGAATGAACCGCAAAAGATGATATGTACTCGTAGACTAATGTGTGATACGTCGATACACAAAGGATTTTGCCGTCACCATATCGAAGGGGCAGTCCAAACTAAGAAAGAAAATTGAATTGTTTAAGCAATTACTGAGGACATTTTGAGCAGCTTAAATTTAAATAATGTTTCCTTTATACTATATTAAACTACAATCATTTCACTATCAATTTTTTTAAAACAATGTACGAGTCGTATCCAAGTTTTACGTTGCATAAATAGAACTAATGTACAATACATGAAGATTTTTTTGTGATAAATTGACTATGTACATTTTTTTGTTTTAAAAAAGATTATGGATAGTTGACACTTCGTATGGCAATACATGAGAAAACCAAAACAAACAGACAAGTTTTTTTTTATTTTAAAACCTAAAACTTTATTAAGTTTTCTTTTTAATTCTGAGTATAATATTGGACAATATATAATTTATAGTTAAGGCATTAACAAACAACAGGTAATTCAATGTATGGTAGACACACAATTTTTATTGTATTACACTTTCGGGCACGGAGGTCTACAAGGGCACGGAGGTCATCATCAACCGGGCGCAAATGCGAAACGAGTAACCTATGAAGGGGGACTGTGTGATTAGTCTGAAACGTTGGGGAAATAATTGTAAGTAATACATGTAAGTGCCTAATTTTGAAAAACTCCAATAATTTTCAATAGAAAAACATTATCTAAAAATATGCATAATAAAATAGATAATTCATTCAAGATCAAACAACAACCAAAAGTACCTCAAAAGTAAAATATTAAATTTATTTCTCTTAAACACGTGTATTCAATTGAAAGCGAACGAAAATACAATATAATTCAATACATTAACATTTAGAAACTGGAAACTCTGTTCTAAATGACACCCTTCAGGCACAAAGATGTGTATGCGCGATAGCGGAAATTCTAAACGGAAATGAGGGTATAAATTTTCAGGTTTATGTATATTGGTGCAACTGTTGATTTCTGAGTTACAACCCCCGCAGTTTCTGCGGATAGCGGATTACAGAGCGATCCCTCGCATCCTGCAAGAGGAATCCTCTCCCTAATAGTGTGTCAGATGAAAGAGACGAAGGAAGCTGCCACCAGGCGAAGATATAGCCGGAAAATTGGTAAATAATAAGATTGGTGAGGAAAAGGCGGAGGAAAAATGGACGAGTTTCGATGGAGAAAGAGGGAGGGGCGGTGTGAAGGATACGGCGAAAACAATTTACTGGGGAAATGGCGGAGAATGGAAGTAAACCAATTTGTGTGACGACAAAAATATATTGATTTATTGTGAAACTTCGCAGGGTATTTGAGCTGGGAGGCTGGAGTTATCAAAGGTACCCAAAGTACGTGTATGTATCAAACTCATATAAACTCGCAGGATTCTATGCGGTGAAATTTCTAAAAATGATTGACATAGATTGCTAAACTTGAAATAAAGCAGATGAAAAATGTAACGACTATTTTATTATATAGATTTAAAAAGGATTTATTTCATTATATATTTATTCATTTATCGCTGGGAAGGGTAACTTAAGATTAACTAATTCGTGATCAAAAGACCTAACACGTGTTCAAGAAGAAATAGTCGTCACGTCTCATGTTATTAATATTCACACATCAACGTAAAAAACAGTCTTATTAACTGAACTTTTTACTACCCTTACTATTCCAATTGCTTCAAATTTATTTAAATTTGTAGTTTACAAATTTTACAAAAGATAACATATTAATAATTTGATCCAAACTCGCCACAAACACTACACACATGACAGCCCGTCCGCCTACTTGCAACTCATCAAATCATCAAGCCATTTGATCACACCGCTGCGGACACAACAAATGGACCCATTGATTTATCAGCAGTAGTGACGCGTTATGCGGGGCATGTAATCGGACAATTGTTACACAGATGTCAAAGCAATACTGTTACATGTGTCCTGACACTAGACTATTTACACCTACCTATTGATGTTACAATAATCAGTGGGTAAATTGATATCACTAGACATTGGAACAATAACTTTTCGACTGAGTGGATTTGTATGGAATAAGATTATGGATATTTTGGACTATTTACTATACGGAGGGGAATCATATACGTTGAGAGAATCGGAGAGGCGAAGGATTAATCCCTTTGAGATGTAGTGCTAGCGGCGTTTGCTGCATATTACAAGGACGGTCACCCGCACTACTCATAATACTTCCATACTGATCCAGTTGTAAATTGACGAAAGACTCTCCTAGACAGCAGACGATCTGGAGAAGATCCTAGTAATGGGCGCAGTTTAGGATATTAGTTCGCTTAGACGCACAAACCAGAGGGAGTAACCTCATAAATGGTTCCACCCTCGATTCATCATATGACGCTATCAGGAAGGTAGGAGTTTATTAAAACAAGAGTATTGTGCCACGAAGATCACTATAATGAGATACATATGAGGTGTAGACAAGAAAGAAAAAATGTAAAAAATATATTCGTATAATAAAAACGTAGAATAACTTTTTTCAATAAATAAGGATTCAAACGGTAGGTATAATATAACCTAAAACAGAGTAGAAAACAGAACGGCGTGATCACAAATATTCAATTATTTTTAATGGGAAAATCGTTATGCTGAGAGATACTGAGTTGCTTTAAACCTATATAAATGACTAATTGAAAAGCTTGATAAATAATCACAATTATAGACTTTTATTACAAATTATGAATATTTTCATGAGTGCATGATTTCTACTAAGTTTTCAAACTTTGTCTCTTAGTGATTAAGCCCCTAAACCCTTATCATGGCATTGTAACACAAGTGTTACACTAATCCAGAAACTGTAACGTAATTTCAAATATGGCAACACATTCAAATACTGTACATGCACCATAGTGTGCAGTGATATCATCTGATGATAAAAATTGACAACGCTACAAGCTTTCAAACGACATTGGGTCAACATGTCTGGACAGAGTGGGTGCGTTTTGAAAATTGGGCTAAATAATCTAAATATTTTATTAATCACTACATGTAGAGAAAAATTATTCAAACCATTTTATTTGTTGATAATTCAGCTATGTAAATGTTGTTCTTGTTTTAGATTATAGAATCATTTTATAGCCCTTTTTGTGTTTTATAAAAATTGATATTTTAGCAACGTAACGTTGGTGTTACATATAAAAAACTATAAGGTTGTGATTTTTTCACTCCATTTTCCTTCATAACTTACCATATAACAAGGAATCACCAAAGAAAAACGTTAATATTTGTATAAATTGAACTTTGCCAAGATAAGGGTTAATGGGATGGCTCCATTGTATCTACCGAACATGTGTCTGAAAGACTTGAAATCGATTCCTACTCCATCTCATAAATTGATTGCTCCTAATCGATCCAATATGGTGAGTATTATGATAGAACTTTAGCCGTTGTTTAAAGCCGAATGTGTTACAATAACATATTGGAAAATCTACAAATATTTATGTGTAGTTCGTCTTCTCTCGATAAGTTTTCGCAGTTTTCTTACCGAATGTGTTTATCACATATGCAGATGCGGGGAAGTACTTAATCTAATGGCCGCAGTCACTACCTTCCTATCCTAAACTTGTTTTTCTTTATATACATCTGCCAATAATAATGGACTCGAATCCCGAATTAGAGCACCCTTGAGGAGAATCTGCTCTCTAAATGGCGATATAAAAATTGTATTATTTTTTTTCAATACAAATACACACTGAGATGTAGGCAATGCTGTTAAAGAACGTACAATATTAAAAAAGCAATACTTTAGTAAGGTGTAAGTCATATCATATGACAAAATTAATCGTGGTTAGTTACACTCCCTTTAATCTGGACACATGCCCACTACCCCCTTCAGAACTGTTTCAATAACTAATTTAAACAACTTCTTGAAAAATTGCATTTCACCCATAAGGCTCTTAAAATGTTAATAATTCTGTACTCGCGGATAAAGGTTGGACCTTGATATTCACAAAGGTGAAAGTTACACGTGGCCAACTCTAATATTAGACCCCGAAATATGAGCGGATACGACCGCGGTCATCCAAGTATGCAAAGCGCCCGCCCCCGCCCCCGCCGCCAACGTCCATTGAGGTTACGGTGTTTGTACTTCAAGTTGGGCGACTGAAACGAAGGGTAAAAATTAAAAACTTGATAGAAACTCTTCGTCCGCCATTGACATCAATACTCAAAGACATTAAAACTAAAAATAAATAAAATCACACGCACATTAGTTTATCCAATTCAAACTCAGGCTGTTTACATATTTCTAAAATTGATTATAAAATTTAAAAAACCCCACTAAAATTATCATTTACTATTTGTGCGCTCTATGTATATGGGTGGTGGTGAGATCGAACTATATGTACGAGTATATGGATGTAATAAATATTCGTCCCGTTTTCTCCGCTCGGTACCGTATCATTACTTTTTCAACCCCTTACCAAATTCACACACATTATTTGAAAAATTACATTTCAGCGGTCATTTTAATTCATTTATTTATTTTTTATGTAACTTATTTAGTTCCCAAAAACAAGATGATCAAATAAAATACGCATAACGATAAGCGATCAAGATCGACGAGATAGTCAGCCCATCCTGTGAATGGATGATACGTGTATTTAAATCGGTTCACTGTATGAAAACTTTTATACCTTAGTAATTATGCAGTTTAGAATAAGCAAGCCTGATTATCCCCGATGACAAGGAGATCCAAGTTCCATGACGATCGTCAGGATTCATTTAATACAACCTTTCTTGAGGTTGATTTATATAGAACGCTGTCTTCTCAATACATAGCGTTAACACATTTTTGTTAATTAGTCAAAGATCTATTAAAAAATAAAATGAAAGATTAAACATGGTCAAGTAGAATAAATAACTAACATAGGTTGAAACTAGGCAACTGACTTTCTACAAAACCACTAAGTAATGTTATTGACAAATTAATTTCTTTCAACAAACCAGCTCATTTTGGGCACATCAAAATCCATAGATTTTACACAAAAAATACATGTTAATTTATTTTACATTTACCAAAACGAAATATAACATTGAATAATATAGAAAATAATCAAATTACCATTGAACAAACATAAATGTTAATACAGTGTTCATTTAAAAAATATTAGAACTTTACATTGTCAAGAATATAATCTTCAAAGTAATTTTTAAAAATATATAAGACCTGAAGCATTGGTTAAAATACATCCATATTAATATTAAGTAGAAAATAAATAAGAGTAATCTATATAAAACAACGAATTCGTTGCGGTCGATCTTCCAGTGTAGAAAGTCGTGCAGATTATGCACTACTTAAAGCCGTAATTTACTACAAACTCGATTCAACGCTAGACATTTGGTATAGTTGAGAGCAAACAGGTCGGTCGATAGTTACATACATCATGACTATCCCCGCTTTAAAATGTTGACTTGACAAACCCTTCCATTTATCAGGAAACACGCCGAATGTCAGAGATTTATAAAATGATTTGTGCAAAGTTATACATATATCTGATATACTCGTATCATCAGGACCAAAGCCTTATTGGATATTTATTGAACGCAGTTTGGCAATCAAATCAACCGTGCTTTACTGTTACTTAAACCAACTTAGTCGTTTAAATTGGAGGAGCCGCAATAAGAGTATGTGCCATCATTTTCGTATGTAATTTCAATAAATATTCCTCCCCAAGTACTGTGGCAAAACCTTTTTTCCAAAATACTAGTACATCTGACCAGTATAGCCCGATCCATTTGTTTAAGAATTGCAAAACTCATAAAACATTGTGGAATGTAACATGTAACAAAAAGAATGATTTCTTTTTTTATTAGAAGCTTTATTTAGTATTTGTTGTTTGTGGTCTATATAAACTGATAAAATATTTAAATGTTTCAAAACAAAATGACTATTCTGACGTCTCTTCACAGCATCAATTATAACAAACCCTCAAAGAGGGTGAACACCCCCGCACGGTTCTATACAAATACAGTAAAAGTTCGAAAATCTAGGGTGTTATAAATACGTGAAATTTTCAAAATGAAAGATGAATAAAACAAGAGAGATCACAACAAATTTTAAATATATTTTTTTTTAAATCTCAAAGATTCATTTATCAAAATCAGAAATCGTATTCAAAATTTTCCGTCGTTATATTTTTTGACACTTATAGCGCAATGCGTTCTCATGCACAAAAGCTCGGAATGTGGCCCATTTTGAAGTTCGGAATTATTTAAAAAAAATTGAGTTTTTAAAAGGCCCGTAATACCGAGAGGTCCGGATGTCTGGGATTCGGATTTTTGTACTTTTACAAAAGGTATTTATTATTTCTAGAATATTGCGAGTAAAAGGTTAATCTTATGGAACCGTGTTATGTCGGAATTTCTAGCCCTAACAACAAAGGTATTGAATTAGTTTTGGAACTAAACCAGAGTTAAATTTTACCTCGCCACAGCACTATTGCAAACTAACACAATTTATCTGTGCGGATAACCACTTTCTGTATAGAAATATTGAGAGTATATATTTCAGAAACACTAAAACACACGATAAAAAGTTCACGTAAACAAAATCAAACGCTGTACAGTTAAAAAGAAACAGTATTTTATTCTGCCAATTTATTTTGGATACAGTTAAAAGGCTGCCATTTTCGACTCAATTATTCTTCACAAATTGGATCATAAAACAATTTGGTCTCTGGCGTTTTTTATATTTTCTACACCATGTATGATTGTTTCTCGTACAAAGTGAAATTTATATTTTTGATAAAGTTATTTCCAAAAAAAAATTTAAAATACTTTTTCATACAAACATACCATCACACCATACCCCTTATCGAGGTACGCAGTAAAGACAGAGTGCCAGACTTTCCTATCTCGACACACATTGTTAGCCTCCTCTATGTACATACATCTTCTCATACATATAATTTCTACGATTTCTCTGACTTCCTACGTTTTATTTTTCAAAATATTTATAATTTACTTGATCCAACCAAATTTTTTTTGGATTTCTCTACCGTGGCTTACATTCACATTTGCACTTTATTTTTTTGTTTTTCAGCATGGTCTTCGTCATCTTACTCGACACATCACCCTTAAGTTTACATTCATCCCTTATCATTTCATTCCATATTCTATCATACATTGTCACTCCATGTATTCATCTCAATGGACGCATTTCTACTGCATTTATTCGGCTCTTATCAATATTTTTCCATGTCCACGTTTCACTGCCACACATCAAAGTTGGAACAAAACTACTATTGTAGATTATCTATCATCTTAACAGATTTTGACACTCTCCGGTTCGGTTCTAGTAAATATGTTTTAGTGCCACATTAATTTCGTTTACTGTCGCTACACGCCGTTCGATATCTACCTAGAAAATACTACCAAAATACTTTTTTGGATATGCATATATAGACATTAAATTTGTTTATAGTAAATGTATTTAATCACAACGCCCATCAAAATTGTGTTCAGTAAGAGCTTTCTAAATGATTTTCACTTTTAAGGTTCACACGTGTATGAGGATGATTACCATTCGTTTTGTCACGGCAAGTGTAGGCTTGCCTCTCCGAAAGCTGTCAGCAATGAAAACTTTTTAAGGTCACCCAATGATTTGGTCTAAACACTGAGATGCTCTATTCTACACTTTTTGAAGTATTATAACCTGAAAAAAAATACGAGTAGTTTTAAGATCAGGAACAATTTAAGTATAACGCTAAATATCATACGTATGTCTGCATAAGAAATGTGACTAAAAGGTGCTTAGCATCAGAAAAAAAACTAATCAATATTACCATTATCATCGATACCAGAATGATGAACGAGTCTTGACTGCCTGCATATATAATTTATCCCTACTTATTTTTATCAGCATCATAACTCCTCCAACTTTAGATATGTTTTTTAATTTGTTTAAATCACTGGTTATATATTCCAATATACGAGGGTGGTCCCAGAAGTACCCGACCTGACGTATAGATAGCGGTTGTTGCTTTAAAAAATTACTATGGTAGAAAGTACTAAACTTATAAAGCTTAAGTTTCAAGTTTTAAGACGCTACGTTGTTTAGTATTTGTTTGGCAGCCATCAATAGTGAATGCTCTCAGTGAATTTGTAAACATGGAAAAATTGGTAATCGTTATGTGATACAATACTTTCATTTGAAAGGTCTAAGTCCAACCAATATCAAAGCCAATCAACGGCGAGTATTATGCGAACTTATTGCAGCGTTTGAGTGATGAAATCAAGAAAAAACGGCCGCATTTGGCGAAAAAGAAAGTGTTGTTTCATCAAGACAATGCACCAGTTCACACATCCGTTATCGCGGTGGCCAAAATCAATGAATTAAAGTTCGAATTGCTTCCTCACGCACCCTATTCGCCAGATTTAGCCCCCTCGGATTATTTCCTTTTTCCAAACTTGAAAACATGGCTCAGTGGTAAAAGATTTGCCAACAATGAAGAGGTGGAATCTGCGGTTGATGGCTATTTTGAGGCGCTCGACGGTTCTCACTATAAACAGGGTATCGAAGCTATTGAACATTGCTGGGAAAAGTGTGTCGAGCTGAAAGGAGACTATGTTGAGAAATAAAAATATTTTTTCCCAATTTTTTTGTGTTTTCTTTGTTAGGTCGGGTACTTTTGGGAATACCCTCGTAACATCGGTAAGTTTATTTAGTATTCATGTTGGTTACTGAAATTTCAAATTTTAAGAGCTCCAATACTTTTAATACTAGATAATTGTATTGCACTCTCGGTGTATACAGAAAAAAAATACTGGATGTATAGCCATGGGCAATCACTTCCAACAAACAAAAAAAGGTTTTAATGATGCCTGACGTAAAAACCAGACACCTTTAAAAAAACAGATTACCAACTAGGTCACGGAGGTCACTCATATATCTGTGGCGTTATGGCAGAAGTTGATATGTCCGTTTTACCTTAGTTTACAGGAGAAGCAATATTAACTTTGATAAGCTGTTAAAATCAGTACAAATTAGCATTTTTTTATTTTTTTCCAAACAATATATATTTTGTTTGGATAATGACTAACACACCAAGTTTTGCCAAAACATGCTGAGAAATATTTTCTATAAATTGGGAGAATAAACACAAAATGACCAAAAACGGACATATCAACTTCTGCCATAACGCCACAGATATGTTTATGAGGAAAGACTCACATATGTTCTAACAGATCAAGGGTTTCTTATCGTTTTTAAAGGATTAAAAATGTATTGATCTTCCCTTAATCTTACAGAAAAATAAGGAAAAAACACGCCGAAGTACTCCGATCGTCTCACTTCGGTGTGTTATCAGATCAGTATAGCGGTGTGACTGGTGAATTTGCTGGTGTGCAACGGATCACTCATTTAAAGAGGAGAAAAGAAAGAAAGAAAGTAAACTGCATCGCAAAGCTTCTTGAACTGAACTGAAGCTTCGCTTTCCTCAACCTCGACTACGAGGCTGAGTAACAATGACGACGATTTTCGTACATCGAAATTTGATCGATGAGTAATTTAGCAAATAATTGCTATTTCTAAATCCTTATACCCTGCACAGCGATTAAATATTATTTTTTAATACAACTCAAATATTCCAAGTAGTTTATTTTATATCTAACATGGAAGTGTAAATCGATAACAACATTTTGGAAATAACCTCCGACTTCTCGAGAGAACCTATGACAATGTGTATGAATGTAAATTTTATGTAGATGGATACTATCGACATTTGTATCCCTTGAGTTTTCTGTAAGAAACTTTTGAAATAGCTGCGGTTTGAAAGATTTTTTTTTTGTAAGAGTAAACAATAGTCTGAAGAAACTGCAGATGAAAATAATTGCGCCCGTGGCTCACTATATAGAGGATGATTTATACTTTATGCGAAACTAGAAAAATATTGAATTATACTAAAAATCTATCACCCGTTAAGAGTTTAATAGATGACACAATACAAAGTGCGGTAGTGGAGTAATTGTCATTTGTACAACCGGAGATGACTATGTGGTCCGATTTGGAATAGGCTTATTTATTATGTTGTATATAGGACAAGAAACTACAGTATTTGCTGCTTGTCTGCGTCTCTTTCTCTTTTGGATCCCTGCTAACTAGCAACAGTCCTAGGTCATCAGGTTCGATCTACTGTTTGCTCCCAGTTGTGCTGAGCATTTATATTTTTGAGCATGACATGCAGTACGTGCTTACTGACATCTCCTCCTGACAACCAACTGAGCTTTCCTTTGCCTTCCGTCAACTCACCAAAAAAATCTTGAAAGTCAGGAGTCATACGAGCACATGAAAAATATTACAAGGATGACACTAACAACCATAAAAACTTTACATTTATCAAAAAATATTAAGACACAAAGCTAAATGTCGAAATATTTTCAGGCGTTATAGAAGAAGTTCGAGCGGGGGGATGTTAGGTGAACCTGAGATTGCTTCCCCACCCATTGATTATGTTTGGTCAACAAAACCATTTGCCGAGGGAACAGGGGGGGAGAAACACTAGAATGGAAGTCTTTTACGAATCAACATCATCACCCTATAGATCCTTTAGGTGCATAGGGACGACTCAAAACGTCTCCATCTAGGTCGGTCCATGTCCTGACACTCCACGTTCTTCCACGAGGTCGATACTGCAAATCTTCCAACCATAACACCGATGGGCGTCCCGTTCGTCGACCGCCTTGTGGCCAATAAAACAGCATAGCGCTTGAGTGATTAATATGTATCATTAAAGACTTGTTCAATCGTATTTTGATTTATATTTTCTTTAGTTTCTTACCCGTAATGATGAAGGAAGTGGGAAAATCTGAATGCAAGGGATAATATCTAGTAGCACCCTGTATTCTGTTCAATATAACGTACGAATAGAGAGGATTTTACTCAGAATGAGTAGATATACTGGCTCATAGTAGTGGTGAAAAATATGAAGTTTGTTCCAATGAAAATTAAATGGATATGTTCATATACTCTAATAAATAATTCAATATTCCATATTTAGCACCAGTCACCCTTTATAGATGGTGAGTTATGTAACGAATAGTAAAATAACAACACTGTGTAAAAAAAAAACAATTTTAAACATATTTCTTTAAAGTCAAATGTACCGGATAAAATACATCACTTAATCAGTCGAATACTGAAAGGACAAAGCGGTATGCTATTATATCTTTCATCTCATCAATATACATATCATACATCTCTTAAAATTCTCTCATTTAACTATTTCAGTTGGTCTAATCATACTTTTCTCGGATTGCTCTATCACACTCCAACCAATCGCGTTGTAGCGTGTTGTCACCTTCCTTAAAACATGAGTTTCAAATTCACGTTTCTTTTATTTCTCGTCAAACATCTTCCCACTAGAGCACGCTATGAAAATACTTCATGAATACACCTTATTTTACCAATCTCTTCCTGACTCCCTCCTCACTCGAGAATAAAATACCATTAAAATATTCCATCCTTAGATATTTCATTGAAGTTCTTTTTTTACCTTTTATATAAAGGTTTTCTGTCACATTCCTCGACAGTTTTTCGATTTGTCGCTTTGTTTCACCAGTGAGGCGCGTTCCGATGACGAGCCGGGCCGGGACAAAGGACAAACAGAAAGGAGAGAGGATGGCTCCCTGCGGCATGCCGAGCGGGTGAAGAGGGAAGCACGGGAGGAACACAATGCTTCCGTAGAACAATCCACCGGTACGAACGAGCCAACAATGTGGCAGATTACAGTGCAGAGTAAAGTAAAATAACTCATGAAGAAAAACGATAGTTTCCCCTCTAGGGCGCACGTTATTACCACATTACCTGATGTAATGGACAAACCTTCTGACTTCTAAGATTACACAATATGTACGCAGATAACGATTATCGATAAATACAAAAGGTTACACGCAAAATATAGAGGTATATACTCGTATGTATTAATCATTCATATTTTTTTTGTATAGAAATATTTATTTAGTACATACACACATACCATCATGCCTTTTCCCTGGCAGGGTAGGCAGAGAACAGAGTGCCAGACTTTCTTATCTCGACAAACATTCTTCGTCTTTTCTACGTCCTTCTAATACCACTCCCATGTTTTTTTCTGACTTTCGACGTTTATTCGACTTTCTTTCAAAATATACTTTACTTGATCCAACCATACTTTCCTTGGTCTTGCACGTTTCTTTATTCAATCGTTTCACATGCCCAAACCATCTGAGTAATCTTCTTTATCTTACTTAACACATCAGTTCACATTTATCCATTATCACCTCATTACGTATTCTATTATACACTGTCACAGCATGTATTCTTCCCAGTGCACGCATTTTTACAACATTCATTCGGTTCCTATCAGTATTTTTCCAAGTCCACGTTTCACTTCCACTCGTCAAAGTTGTCACCAAAATACTATTAAGAACTTAGAAGTTTTTGATATTGTCCGTTTCATTCATCAAATATTTATTAAGCTTATATTATATATAAAAACTATTTTTTTACGACTCAAATAATTGATATAGTATTTGTTGCGCCATTTGGCGACCAAATATCACGGCATAGGCGCACACCTATATTTCCATATAACATATATTTAATAGTGTGAACTCGAATCCTTTTTAAGTCATAATGTCTGCTATAGAGGCATGCTATAGAGTCATAAACTCCAAAAGACCGATCGAGGAAGCCTGGTCTATTGAATCGATCAATCAACCGGTTGGGAGGTATTTCTAAATTCATACATAATTCTTAGAAAAGAAATGTAAAGCTCAAGGAAAAAGAACACAAAGTGAAAATGTAATTTTTGCTTGACATTTCTTTTTGGTATTCAATTATTTGTTTTTAGATATTATATATAAACAGTCAACACGAATGAAAATACTGTTACAAACATACCATCACGTCATTTCCCTGTTGGGATAAGAAAAGAGAACAGAGTTCCAACTTTAATATCGATATACTTCCTTTGCCTCATCCATATATTTTCTCATACAGCTCCTTTTGTTTCTCTTAGTCATTACATTTCCTTCTTTCCAATTTGTTTGAATTGACCAAGCCATACTTTTCTCAGTCGTCCTCTACCACGACTCCCAATTATGCTTAGATTATAAATTACTTAGTCTTTAATCGCCCATTAGTTCAAAATGTCCAAACCACCTAAATGTCCTCGTTTTCACGTTACCTAACAAACACCGTATATAATATAATGTGTAAATACAACTAATAACTTTTATATTTTTGTCGATATCAAGTTTTCATTTCAACATACGAAAAAAAGAAATTATTGAAAATTTTACGAAAATTGGCAATATTCTCAACCTTGAATCAAGTACATTTAAAAAAAATCAATTTGCTTTGGAGCAAAAAAAAAGACATTTATTATCCCCTCTCGATCACAATATAAACGTGAGAATAGAAATAGATTGATACTATAGTATTTAAGAAAATATTGATACTATAGTATTTAAGAAATAGAAATAGATTGATACTATAGTATTTAAGAAAAGATTGATACTATAGTATTTAAGAAATAGAAATAGATTGATACTATAGTATTTAAGAAAATTGGCAATATTCCCAACCTTGAATCAAATACATATAATTTTTTTTTCAATTTGCTTTGAAGCAAAAAAAGGACATTTTTATCCCCTCTCGATCACAATATAAACGTGAGAATAGAAATAGATTGATACTATAGTATTTAAGAAAAGTCAACACCCAAGGGAACGGAGTATGGCGATGTAAGCCCTAATGGCCAAATCAAATACCTCACCCTATCACCTCCCACTCTCCCTCCCCATCCACCTAGCCCCTTTCTGCTTGAAGAGCCAAGAAGATACAGAATGACCGCCCTAGGGCACAGTACTTCCTACAACGTTCAGCGGTGACGTTCCGGATCTAGTTAAAATAGGGCAAAAATATCCAAAACAAAATATGATAAATTAGTATAAGATGTACGAGTATTAAGCATTGGTTTCCTAAGAAAGTGGTGTCGTTATATAGCGCACATAACAAAACATTGTCTATGCAAACCATATGGCGTGGTTTCCTAGAGAGCGTTGGTTGTGTCGTCGTTATATAGCGCACATAACAAAACATTGTCTATGTAAACCAATGGCGTTGGTTTCCTAGAGTGCGTTGGTTGTGAGTGTAATATCAAATAGCAATGCTGCCATTTGCATGATGGCCGTGATAGCGGAGCCAACAGTCGTGGAATGATTTTTCCCGTGTAGTGGACACCGTTTTACAATTAAAAAATGAGTGCAAACGTAATTTGGACCAGCGAAAATGACGAAATATTGATTGATTTTGTAAGAAATAATGAAGCTTTATATAATGTGAATAGCAAAGACTATAGAAAAGCCCAGTTGAAACAAAATATGAGGGATCAGATTTGGTTTCCACTGACAGTTGTGGGTTCTCATTTCTGCCGTCTGGCGGCGCGCCAGCATCACGTCATGTAACGTGCGCTATATAAGGAACCCGCTTTCTTAGGAAATCGTAGCTTTACAAAATAAGGAATGATGACATTAAGAATGCGGAATGAAAGAAAAAGTGGAACTTAAAACGAAACAAAGGGCATTGAAATGGTTTGGTAACGTAGAAAAAAATTATTATAAAATATTTCAAAAATAATGTATCGTAGTACAAAAGATACGTGAAGTTTAAAAAAAACGTAGAACGACCAAATGAAGCAAATTCTAGAAGAGTGAAAAGCCCTTTAATATTAGGGGTACTGGACGAAAATCTCGTTTTTGAAATAAAACCTCAAATATAAAAAAATAATAATGAATAATGTTATGTAATATAATATCTCCCTCAGTTGAAACAACCGTCTTCCATCTCTCTATAAACTTTTTTATACCATTTGAATAAAATCAGATGATTTGAATGCGAAGTACTCCTCTTCAAAACTGAATTTTACATGCTCAATATTTAAAAAAAAAATTGCATCGATCTGAACAAATGGTTATCAGAAGGAGCAAGGTCAGGTGAATATGGCGGGTGAGGAATTATCTTCCATTCGAATTACTCCTTTAATTTATTTCTTGTGAATTGTGCCGTATGGGGCCTCGCATTACCGTATTAAAAAACCAGTAGTCGTATTTTAGTTATAGCAGGTCTCTTGTTTATTTTGCCATATTTAAACATTCGAGCTGAATAGAGTAAACCTCGGCCGTTATGTGCGACCATATTCAAGGACTTCGTAATGTATAATTCCTTTGCAATCCCACCATACTGATAAAAGGACCCTTTTTAGCGTTAGGCTCCGTCCAGCACTTGACTTTGATACCTACCCTTTTAAAAATCATCGTTTTTGGCGACCTCGGTTAGAGTACATAACCCACTTTGCATCGCCAGTCACAAGATTATGAATAAATGGTGAATTCTATTATAATTCAATTAAGCTTTGGCACATTTGGTCCCGCGCGGATTTATTCTCGTTGGTCAAATCGTGAAGTACCTACCATACACCATGTTAATAAAATTTACCGATTTTTTTTAAATGTTCTTTTACACTTGACCATTAGTATTCAAGTGTATCTGCAATATGTTAAATAGATTTGGTTAGATTTGCCTTGACTTGAATATGTAAAATGTCATCGTCCACTTTCACCATCCATTTTCTTCTAAGTTAATTTCCACTTCGAAATTTTTTGAACCAACTTTGGTACTGTCAAACATTTAATACACTCCCGTAAACTTCACAACGGTTTTTAAATGCGGTCGTTGCAGTTTTTTTTATGATAACACATAATTTCGCAAAAAAATATTTAACTGGAAAAAATCCCTCCATTTTAAACACGAGAAAAATATTGGTGTGTCTTTTAAAAACCGTCTTTAAGGTCTACTGGCCGATAAAATATAAAAGATATTGAAATATTTCGACAACCAAAACACAACAAATGGTCAAAAAGAACTATAGAAAAAAACTACATTTTCGCCCGGTAACCCTAATAGGAGAGCATGCACAACGATGTGTATGGACGTGGCAAAAGCAAAAGATGTGTGCCATGATATAATAATATGGAGATCTCTTTTCTCTACCTACCCCAGAGTGGCAGAGCGTGATGGCGATAATGATTATTAGTACAAAATTAGCCGAGGTTGACTTCTTATTCATTAAATAGAGTCACCATTGGAAAGGATATTTATTTATTTGTTCAAACTCATTATGAGCATCGATAAAAAATACATTGTACGAGGCATATCCAGAAAGTAAGTGTACTGAGGCTCTCACGACCGGATGGATTTTATTTTCGACATGTTGGCTACACTTCCGTGTAGCCTGACCCTTCCCTCCGCAACGAGACCGGTTCGAAGTCAGTACGTTGAGAAGTGTCGACGCGACAACACGTTTCGTGAAAAATGTAAATCCAATCTCCTGCCAAGTGCGAAATACGCGGCGTCATCCGTTATCTCGTTTGGAAGGGAAAACCTCCGGTTGAGGTTTATAATGAGGTGAAAACTGCATATGGTGATAAAGCTATGAATCGTTCGAGTGTGTACAAGTGGTGTCGCGAGTTTAAAAACAGTCGTACGTCTGTGCATGATGATCAGAGGAGCGGATGACCTTCAATTGTGACTGACGAAATTGTTTTGGGACTGTCAAGGCATAATTTTAATTGAATATATGCCTCAAGGGGAGACCATTAACTCTGCAAGATACTGTGAGACCCTAAAAAAATTGCGGAGGGCGATTCAGAACAAGAGGAGAGGCATGCTGACAAAGGGAGTCTGCCTGCTGCACGACAATGCCAGACCACACACGGCCAACGCCACGAAGGAACTGCTCGCCTCGTTTAAATGGGATGTCCTGAACCATCCCGCGCATTCCCCTGACCTAGCACCTTCAGATTACTATCTCTTTACCTCCCTGAAGCTGCACATGGGTGGAAAAAGGTTTTCAACCGACGAGGAGATAAAGGAGGAGGTGGAGAAGTGGACGGAGGGGTTGGCGGGAAACTACTTCGAGGAAGGCATCAAAAAGTTGATACCCCGCTTTACCACCTGCATTGAGAGGAATGGCGACTATGTCGAAAAATAGATTACATATGTACTACGGTAACCACGTAATTTTTTTGTTTAAATAAAAAAAATTGTAACCTACAAAAATTCAGTACACTTACTTTCTGGATATGCCTCGTATATAGTAAAACATCTAATGGCAATACCTTTTTTACCAACCATAAGTCATGAAAAATTTGTTAAATTAAACATAGATAAATCATTTTTATAAAAAAAAATATGGAAGATACTTTTCTGTATTATAATTCTATTTGTCACATTGTAGATCATATACAATATTTTTATGACACATTACGTAGAGAACAGTCATAAAACTTTATGCGCTATACATTAAAGCTACCCCAGTCGAATATAGTAGAAATAAACACCCCACTGATGCTACAGAGTCTGTCCGTCAAAAGTATTGACACGCAGTATCCAACAATCCAATTTGCGAGGGGCTCGCGCCCACTAACCTTCGCCCCCATCCTGACGGTCGGGAGGTTCTACTGGACAGGAAATATAGTAGCCAAACTACTATTTTCCACTTGTGTTTCTCTCCTTTATGCCGACATAAGTGTGCAAAAATGTTGATCACGTTGTACGCAAAAGTTATCATAATTCTATCGAAACTCCATAAAATATTCATTTCGATAATCAACGTCAGTTTTAGAGCTTAGAAAACTGTGAAAGAACGTATAACTTACTCGTATTAAGGTCTGGATAGCAATGAAACAAATTAACAACATTGGTGGTGTGGAGGATCCCGCCTGCAAATGTGGATTGATGATGAGACTATAAATCAAGTTTTTTTCGGTTGTCCTTTGAGTGACAGATTTGATTAAATTAACGCCATGTCATTGCCGCGTCCAATAAATGTTGCATTTCTTCACTCTTCGAAGAACTTTTCACTTACAGATCGATTGTTAAATCTGTGAAGTTTAATCGGTATAGAAGCTTTAAATTGTTTAACTTTGCTGTTTTTTTTTATTTAATTTATTATATTGACTTATAATTCCATTTTTGGTAAATTGCCTCTCATTTATGTTTAAAAATAGTACACGTAGCGCGGATCTTGTCGAATATGTACAAATTTGTGAGGGGAATATTTCTCTTTTGAAAACGTTAACCCAAATGTCCAGTAGTGGTAGAGTGGATTTCATGAGAGTTTGCAATTTTTAACACATTGACAAGCTTAGTGCGTAATATACAAAACGTATCAATGTATTAGTAAGTATCTTTGCCGTGATTGGTTGGTGTGATCCGTTAGTATTCAACTGACATTCAACTTTGCCGTGATTGGTTGATGTGATCCGTTTATTTGACGAAAAATACGGTGACCATAATGTCTGAAGTTACGAAATTAGGAAAAGGAAGAGCATTGTGTGGACAGACTAAAGAAGTGGTTTTGAATGTTTATAATTACATCAAGAAATTACGGGACACTAGTGATGAGGTAAATATTCATGATTTTTAGTGAATCACCTTATGGTAGGAGTAGTTAAAAATTTTACAATATTTATAAATACCTAATACAATAAAAAAAAGTTAAGATTAATTTATTTTTGAAAGATAATGAATTAAATAGACAGTAATACAATATCAGTTTAGCTTGCGATCATTTTCATTTATGCCATATTAGATATATAATAATCATTTTCGGCTATATGTTATGGTTTATGTTCTTGTGTACGAACATTTTTATCAAGAAATTTTAATAATCATTTCTTCCTTTTTTTTCACAGAATTTAATTGGTCTTAGTATTTATTAGTGTTAATTGAGTTGTATTTGTCTATTGAATAAATAATTTGATTTTATATTGACTATTGATTTCATTTTTGTCATTAGGTACATGCCTCAATCTGATATTATATTATTATTATGGTAATTATTTTATTGGAATATAAAGTATTAGATAGACAATATTTAAACATATATAATAATATATTACAAACTAAATTAAAATATGGTCATCCTAGACCAGCAGTGCAAACTCTCTTGAAGCCCACTCTACCAGTATATCTGATCGTTAAGATATGTTTATGAACAATTTATTATTGTAAAAAAACATTTTCAATGTCGTTTATAGTTAAAGCATTAACGTTGTGGAGGTTTAAAGACATTGTAATTTATTTTATTAAACACTGTTTATTAAAAAAGTGGAATAAACAGTGTTTGATAAAAATAAATTACAATATTTTCAATGTTGTTTTAATTTTTAAAAAGGTTATACGAGGATTGCCTGTTAAGAATCATAGTGGCGAAACTCCAAAAAATCGATTTTCGGGGTAAGACTACCAATTGGCACTAAAATGACTCCTTTTTTACGTATATAAGTAGCGAAAGTATATATCAACATCTTGCCGCTTCAAGGGCACTTTCGCCACTTATACACGTAAAAAAGGAGTTATTTTAGTGTAATTTGGTAGTCTTAACTCGAAAATCGTTTTTTTTTTAGTTTCGCCACTATGATTTTCAACAGGCGATATAACCGTTTATTCAAATAGAATTCAATTATATGAATATGTCAAACTCCGATGCAGAAAATATGAGGGAAAATTTAATTTCCACACAGAAAGATTTACTACTTTACAGTATCTATATTAATCGATAAACGGAACTGGCACGACAGCTACCCGAGATGATACGACTGACTAGGCAGAAGCAGGTAGGTACGCGTGGAAAGGTAAATGAACATACAAATACAACATTATAATTTGACAGTCACAAAGCTGTCGAGCGCTTTATTTAATATCACCCGCGGGTTGAATTATTCTCCAATCGAGACCTTTGATACCGGCTTGTTGGCATCTCATGCTCCGTATCATAATGACTACCCGTTAAAATAAATCTAAGAATATTTTAGGAAAATATTGTACGGAAACAATAATATTAATAAACAGACAATTTATATATGTTACGAGTAGCACCGTTTCGAGAGCAGACTCTCCTCAAGGGCGCTCTTTTCGAGATTCGAACCCACTATCATTGACAGCTATACTGCCCTCATAAGCAAAAACGCAGCTAATGGCAAAAGTTGCTTATGAATCACATTTTATTGTTTTTTGCTTAGAAAAACCTAGTATTTTGTAAAATTAAAAAAGACATTATGTCGATTTTTGTGTTGAAATAAATGATTTTCTGTATTTTTTTTATGGATTATGGTTCAGAATTTGAAATGTAATATTGCCTCATACTTAGTTAAATTTCTGATTTTTTTCCCGTTAGCTGCGTTTTGGCTTATGACGGCAGTACGAGTATAATGCAAAATAAATATTTTTAAGTTAAGTGTAAGGATAGAAAGGTGGTGGTGGTGTTGGCAGCGGCCAATAGATAAAATAGTTTCCCGGATCAGAATGTTTACAAAAACATATTTGGTAAGAAAACCGCAGAAAATAAACTACAAAGAAACCTTTGTAGATCTTCCGATATGTGATAATAACACATACGGTTTTGGGTGTAGTGTAGTGCATGTGTGTAGTGTTTATATACAATCATAAATTTTAGTAAACCCTCTGAAAAACTTCTCCTTTCTTCCCTCTTCAAGTGCTTCCTAAAGCTACACACGCCACCCATGTCTAGCATTTAGAGGCAGGAACAACGGCACAGGATCAGCAACCGCAAAAGCCCAGTTATAATATCCCATCCAATTGGATCAATTCGGAACAATCAATTTATTCGATGAAGATGAAAACGAGCTCTTAATTCTACTCCCTTCCGAAGGAATATCTCTAATACAGATTCGAAAGATACAGTGGACACATTACAGAAAAGGAAAACCATATACTCGTATTAAGTTGCTATGTGGAAATATGACAATCTCTTCCAGCCGACCAGAAAGATGTTTTAGATCGAACTGTGAATAGTAAGAAGTTATTAAATACAAATTCTTTGAGTGCTCTTGGAGCGAGAATTGTTACGTAATAGTGCGATTTAACACTAATACGAGGGTCATCCAGAAACTAAGGTTACAAGGGCTCCTGAGGCCGGGGGATTTTTTTTGTTTCAAAGTTGGTACACTTGACGTGTAGGGGGAATCCTAACGGTCAGTTTGTTTGGTCCCGCGTGTTTGGCGGCCATTTTGTTCAGTCACAGTAAATTCTTCCGATGGAGAGGTTGTCGCGCGCTCCCGCCAACTCTCGTCCGTGCGAGACCCGCGCGGTCGTCAGTTTTTTGACTTTGCAGAACAATACCGCCGTGAATATCCATCGGAAGCTCGTGGAAGTTTATGGTAGTGATGTGATGAGTCTACAACATGTCACGAAGTGGGTTAGGTTGTTCAGAGAAGGCCGAAGGTGATACTCACGACGAGGCAAGGCAGTGATTTCTGACGAATTTGTGCAAAAAATTGAAGAACAAGTTCAAAATGACCGCCGTGTGACGCTTGACGACCTTCACGAAGAATTTCCTGAAATTTCTCGAAGTCTCCTTGGTAATATTGTGTCGGAAAAACTTGGTTACAAGAAGTTGTGTGCGAGATGGGTGCCCAGAATGCTCACACCGGAGCGCCGTCAAAATGGCGTGACCGCCGCGCGTGAATTTTTGGATCGTTTTGCACAAGAGGGAGAAGCTTTTCTGGACTTTATCGTGACGAGGGATAAGACGTGGGTGTCACTACACCCCAACAATTTTTCAACGATCAGGAGGTCGAGGAAGCTGTGAAGAAATGGTTGAAAGAGCTGGCGACGGAGGTCTATGACTTTGGCATACAAAAGCTGGTGCCCCGACTACAGAAATGTCTCGATCTCGACGGCAATTACGTTGATAAATAGTTTAATATATTTGTTAAGCATCCAGTGAATTTCAATTAAATACAATCATTTTTCGATCCTACATAAATGTTGTAACCTTACTTTCTGGATAACCCTCGTATATACCGAATTACGTTGCCCAGATGGTAGGACGCCCAACTTACAGCTCGGAGGCTACGGGTTGAATTTCCGTTGGTACCCAACTATTACAAAAAGAGTTCTAATCTTGTTTTCATTAAATGCCTCTTGAACGTCTTGCTGATTGGTTGAAAATGTAATACAGTATAACGGGTTATTCAATGAAGGACAAGAGTATAAATCACGGAGTCCACCAGATATGACTATACGAGCTAATAGTGGTCGACATAGAACCTCAGTATTAGCAGTTTGTCTTCGTAATTGATTGTTGGGATTCTGGAAATTGGTAAATTTTACGTTTGAGTCTAACGGACCTTTTGCGCTGTGTTTCATACATATTTCAAAATATTCTTCCCTGTTCCTAACTGTCCATCCCGGCAGATTCTGGAACAAACTCCCCCCGACTCACAGCCTCGTTTACTTGCTTCAAACAGAGACTTCAAACACACAATATCTCGCTGCAATGACGTAGCATGTTTTCGCAATTTTCAACTTTTTCCCCTTCCCAGCAATTGTTCCAAAATTTTACGTTTTTCTTTTATATCATTAAGATGTACAATTATTTTGTAATTCTTGGTCTAACACATTCATTAATTTATTAATGTTTTTCTGGTTGGTTGGTAGAGATATTATGCGTGTTGCAATCGAAAAATTTGGAGACGCGAAATGTGAAAATAGTTCCATTCGATAGTTATATGTACGAGGACAGTAAAAGTGGCTTAGTTGGTTAGACGTCTGTTTTCGGACAAGTTCGATTTCTGATAGTACTCAAATTTTCTTCAACCGGATTACTAATCTGGTTTTCACTTAAGGCAAGAGGAGTGATCATGTTTCTGGTTGATTAAAAAATATTTCAATATGGCAATAGACACGCCAGGTTGTATCGTATACAAAGAAAGAGTAATACATTACAATAAAATAAAATGTGTTGAGATACATACATAAGTGTGTTTATTGATATGTGTCAATGAAGCATATGTTTTATTTTTTGCACGGCATACGGCCCTGGGCCTTCTGAGTCTTAGTAGTACTATGTATTTGTTTTTATGGCATATTATATATTGCATGTCAGTGATCAATTTTTAAAAGATTATTTAGTAAAAAATGTGACTGGTTAAAATCGACCGTATAAAAAGAAATATTACTACAATATATGAAACGAGATACTTCGGGTGCGTGGAGTAAATGTGAGTTGAAGACATGGTAGAGAAACACCTAGGAGAGTATGGTTGGATCAAGTGTAAGATATTTCGAAAGAAGGAAATGTAAAAAGTCAGAGAAATCGTACGACCTGTATGAGAAAGTGTATGGGTATAGAAGAGGCGAAATACGTGTGTCACGATAGGAAAGTCTGGCGTTCTGCGCCGATAGGGAAACAGTATTTTTGTCCTTTGCAGTATGAATGTAAAGAACGAGAACTTTTTAAATGTATTTAGAATATGAAAACTTGTGGCGTAGTATTTTTAAATTTAGTGGCGTAATAGAAAGTGGCATTTGGATAAATTGTTAAGTAATCAAAGTGTTTCCATTAACAAGTTTCAGCGGGTGGCATGCGCTTTAAAGTGCATCGGTGAGGTTCCAGTCTGCCTGGCAATGGGGGTGTGAGGTCCTGAGAAAAGGCAATTAAGCCAAGTCCGAAGAGTTGCTGGAGATTGTTTCCGGAGGCTGCCCCGCTGGTAGCCCGCTCTGGTAACGGGTAAACAGGCGATAGCGGCTCTTTTTTCAATTGATCACAAACTTTTATATATAAGCAATTTTACAATTACGCTTCAATAGTAAACTATTTGGAATACTAAATATTTATTCCAATAATTACACCTTATTATCGTGACACATGTGTCCACCTTTTATACTGTGGAATGATAATGTGATAAGTAATGAATATACAAAAAAAAATCTGAATGCATGTCACTTATTTTCAGTCGAATATTACTAATATTATTCACTAGCGAAACACTTTTTATACAAACATCCAAGTAAAATATTTTCACGATAGTAAATATATTTTTAGCATGGTCTGAATCAATCGTGAGCGTTAAACTATTAAAATAAAAACTATAATAATATAAATAAAAGGAAAAGTTACATAGCGCCGTTTAGATAACAAACTTTTCTCAAAAGCGTTCTAACTCGCGATTCAAAACCGCTATCATTAACAGATTTAAAAAAAATATATAATACATCAATCAACAATTCCCGGGATTAACCAATAGATGGCGCCTTTAATAACAATTATCAGTAAGTACCAAGCTTTACAAGTTACGTGTCAAACTTTCATGACATTCCGACATTGTGTTACAGTGGTTTTAGTGACGCTAGTTTTGCTATTTTCTAAACAATGGAAAAAAACGATCAATAAGTCCCGAGACTAACCAACAGATCGCGCCTCTAATAGCAAATCCATACCATTCTCAGTTAGTACCAAAATGTTGATAAACATTGCGTTTTAATGGGAAAAAATACCGTTCAACGACGTAATTTTTCCCATTAAAACGCATTTTTTGCGTACGTAAAAATTACGTCGAAAACAACCATTTGTCGGTGGTATGCTGATTTCAAACGCGTTCGTACAGACACAAATAATTCTGAACGCTCTGGTCATCCAAATGAGGCTGTTACACCAGAAAACATAAAAAACCCTCAAAATCGTGATGGGAAATCGCCAAGTAAAGATGCGTGAGATAGCTGACATCCTAAAGATATCATTTGACAGCCGGTGAAAGACGTCCAAAGCGACCAAAAACTCAACAGTCGGCCGGGAAGGTTATGGCCTCCGTATTTTGGGATGTGCATGGTATAGTATTCATCGATCACCTTGAAAAGGAAAAAACCATCAATAGTGAATATTACATACCATTATTGGAACGTTTGAAGGCAGAAATATAAAAAAAACGACCCCGTATGAAGAAAAAAGTTAGCTTTCATCAGGACAATGCACTGTGTCACAAGTCGATGGTAACGATGGCCAAATTGCATTAGTTGAACTTCGAATTGCTTCCGCGCCCACCGTATTATCCAGATTTGGCCCCCCAGCGACTATGGGCTGTTCGCAAACCTCAAAAAGATGCTGCAGGGAAAGTGATTGCCGAAACTAACGCCTATTTTGAAACCGAAGATAAATCATTCTACACGGCTGGCATAGAAAAGTTAGGAAAGCGTTGGAATGAATGTATCGCTCTTGAAGGAGACTATGTTGATGAATAAAGAAGAATTTTGGCAAACAAATGTTGTTTTAGTAGTTAGTCCCTCGACTTATTGATCGATGTGTTATACTACCTTGATCAAAAAGTTTTAGGACTATATTCATTAAATCGAAAATACAAGTTTATTCATCAAAATCTATATGGTCCCCTTCAAAGTACTCCCCATCGACTGCAACGCACTTACGCCAGCGCTTGATCCAATCCTCGAAACACCGCTGGTACTCAATTTTCGGTATGTCCATCAGAGCCGTCTTCGATTTTTTTCATGACATCCTCTCGGGCGCTGTAACGCGTTCCGCGAAGCGGTTTTTTAAGTCGGTTGAACAGGAAAAAGTCCCAGGGAGCCAGATCAGATGAATTCGAAGGCTGCTGGATAGTATTCGTGTTGTTTTTGGTCAAAAACTCATGGAAATCATGTATTTCGCGATTTCAACGCATGAAATTGAGATCTTTCGGCACCAGTTTTGCAGCGACACGCCTGAGGCCTAAATCACTAACCAAAATGTCTTGAACGGATCCATAAGCGATGTTCAAGTCCTCTGCCAGCTCTCTGATGGTCAATTTGCGGTTTTTGGCCAACATTTCTTTGATTTTATCGATGTTTTCATCGGTTTTCGACTGCCACTGCGTTCGTCATCCTCGACCGACTCACGACCACTTCTGAAGCGTTCGTGTCACCGAAAAACACTTCTCCAACATTTCCAAGGTCTGCGGACCGTTTAATCCGTTTTTTACACTAAATTTAATGCAAACTCGTTGATGCACAGTTGATGTTATGTTCAAACTTGTAAAAAATCGAAAACACGCACAAAGGTAGATGTACTCAGTACAGCGTAACTTTTACAAATGTCAAGCTATGACGCTGAAATTTGGAGCGAAGTCTCAATGATAGATGTGGTAACCTAACAAAAAAAAAGAATTCCAATCGGGTGACTGACAGCGCCACACGGTGACCGGTCTTAAAACTTTTTGATCAAGGTAGTAAGTTGAGTGTAAGGATTGCAAGTGTTCATAAAAACATATTTGGTAAGAAAACCGCAAATTTACCAAGAAAAGACGAACTACAAAGTAACCTTAGTAGATCTTCCGATATGTGGTAGGAACACATTCAGCTTTAGTGTCTACTCGTATGTGTAGTGTTCATATATAATCATTTATTTTCATAAGACTCCCAAAAAGGGTTGTATTCACGTGCTTCCTTTACTTCCCACAACTCTATTGCAAAGAAATTATCCATTTTATTTATCAAAATAAAAAAAGATGCCCTTTATTTGTATCTACGAGTATACGGAAAACTGCATTGTGTTAGCATTTTAGAAAAGAGTGCGTTGGTGCGTTGAATGAAACCTTTATTATTTGCAGAATAAAAAACAAATGTTTGTCGATCCCTGCATGAACATCAAAGGGAAATTTTACTTTGTATGTAACTGTCTGCTATGTAAGTAAGGAGATAGAATGGAACTTAATTAAAAACAGTGTTAATTTAAACTAAGAAACTCCTTTACACAGAAATTAATACAAGATCTTGGATGAACAAATGGAAACTGGGTGCAAAAACTTGGTTTGTACGTTATAATATTGAATTATGTAATAAAATAAGAAATATTTTGATTAATGAAATATTTTTGCGTAATTATGTACACATAATGTTTTTATACTGAAAATAGTATCCTTAAATAATCTACAATTTATGAATTAAAATTTTAATAAAAATTATAATTTGTTTTTATAAATTCGCGTATGAATGAAACATAAGAAACAAGAGTTTAACGTCTATAAATTATTGAACCCTTTCATCTGCAAACGAGAATAGAAAACAAGCAAGCGGTTTCGGATATTCCACACTGTTGGTTCGATAATTTATAATACCTGCCCGACTGATATGCGATTCTATATATACGCCATAAACAAAATATTCCCGATACAGAATCCGATCCGACAAAGAATATCGACCACAACTAGCCTTTGTGTTAATCGAAAATCTGGCAAATCAAGCAATGAATAGCAAATACGGAAATAGATACAGATACTCGTAGAAGAAATCAATATTTCATAATGTGTGAATATAGTATTAGGTGTACCAGCACTACGCTGTGAATATAGTATTAGGTGTACCAGCACTACACTGTGAATATAGTACTGGGTGTACCAGCACTACACTCTGGTTATGTTAAGAATCAACTTTTACCGTAGCTTTGAGATAAGAATGAACTTACTCGCACTACTTTTTTTTTGATCGACTAGGAGTATTTAATGAATTTGTTTACTAAAATACACACATACCATTACGCCATCTCCCTATCTGGGTAGTAAAAGATGAGAGAACGTAAAACTTTCCTTTCGCGCCACACATAAGACTTTTCTACATCACCTACTCCTATATCTCTTACAATTTCTCTGACTTTTTACATTTCCTTCTATCAAAAATATCATTAACTTGATGCCGGCATACCTTCCTTTGTCTTCCTCTAACACGCCTTCAACTCACAATTGACTACAGTTGTTTGTTTTTTTTTTTTTCATTTAGAAAAAATCAAATTAAACCATGAGATATGGCTTCTGGATCCCTTTTAGTCCCCCTTCCTTAATATGTAAAAGTCATTTCATAATATGAACCAAAACAAATCAATGGATAAGCTATCATCTTAGAAGATTTTGATACAATCCGGGTTGAGTATATACACATATGAGATCCCTCTTAACTCTTCCATCACTATTAAGGGATTTTATTGAAAAAGTTCTTATACTAACAAAAGACAACGGCACGAACCATGACCACAAGATCAATTATATTCCACCTCAAAATGCGTCCAATGGTCATTCTTATAACTAAAGCGCATCGATTCTTGTCCGAACTGTCGTACGACTAGTCTTGGCACTGACTTAAGTTTTGGCACGACTATCTAGCGGGTTGAAAGTAGGTACTCAGGCCCATATGAAGGGTGAAACGACAGAATCCGATCATACAACGTTACTGTAAAATATTGTCGCATGGCAAATGTGCATCAACTAGCTTGCCGTAGCCAGCAGCTACTTAAAACGGTCACGGAGTTTTACATTATACTCCGAGTCTATGATTTTTAGTATCTTAGTCTATATTAAAATATATATTATAATTTGTTGCCTTAGTATCCTGTTGAGCGATTTCGCAGTTTGGGTAGTATATTATCAGATGACAAATGACATTCGGTTTCCAAAAACTAGAATGACAAAGTCAGAAAAACTTATACTACAAAGTTATCAATTTTTTTCAAGAAATGCCAAAACGATTCGAACTCTTCATATTTATAGTGTTTTTTTTTGTGGTAAATATTGTTGAATGAAATAAAATTAATGTTAAATAATATACGTACGTTAAATGAGGTTAGAATTAATTTAGTAAACTTATTTTAATTTATATTTCAAACAAAATTAATTTCATCCAGTAGTGTAACGTGTGTCAACTTTTTGTCGCATACAGTACAACCTAACGGTATTATTGCCACGTGGCAATCTCTATTTGTTTATTAAACTAACTTTAATATATTTTTTAAACGAAAAAACTTTTCATCCAATATTATAACTTGTATTGTATCACACTTTCGTTGTTTACTGTACAACCTAACGGGCTTATTACCATGTATCAATATCTTCCAACCAAACCATAAATATGTTAAAGAAGCCTTGAGTGAAAGCCAACTTGGATACTTTTATAAAAAAACGTTCCAAAGGGAATTGAGTGCGCAATCCCCGGGTTGGCATCTTACAAACTAGACTACGGAAGTTGTCTAATTTGTTACTTGAATTAGATTCGCGTACACGGAGAACTCTCTAATGACGTTCCAACACCAACCGGAGTAAGACAAGGAGATAGTTTAAGCCCATTTCCATTTAACTTGGTTATGGATAAAATTATAGAAAAAGTTGCCAACCTTAACCTGGGATACAAGATGGGCGACAATATGCTAAACATCATATGATATGCTGACGATGCCACCATCATAGCCGAATCAGAGGAAGACCTGCAACAAATGCTACATCAATTCCACATTGCTTCCAAAAAATACAACATGTATATCTCCATCAGCAAGACTAAATGCATGAATCTAGCCAGAGAGCAAGTTGGATGCAGTGTGGCGATCAACGATACACCAATTGAACAAGTAACAAAATTTAAATACTTGGGTGCTAGCATAATGTGCAATAATGACCTCTATGGCGAAGTGCTTGAACAATCACAAAAGGCCGCAGCTATTTCCGGATGTTTAAAGAATACTATCTGGAAAAACAAGCATATGAACATCCAAAGCAAGGTGAGGATAAACAAGACCTGTGTCCGCCCCATAATGACATACAGCATAGAGTCCAGAGCCGACACTGTCAGAACCAAAAATCTCCTTCGAACCAGCGAAATGAAGGTACTCAGGAGTATCGCTGGTAACCCTTCGTGATAGAATACGAAACACAGAAATCCAAAGGACGTGCGAAGTTGAAGATATTGTCAGATGGGGACGACAGAGAAGAAGGTTCTGGAACGAACACGTTTCCAGAATGGCGGAACCAAGAGTCGTAAGAATGACCAGGGACAGTATCCCCCAAGCAAGCAGACCTCCAGGACGAACTCCCAAAAGATGGAAAGACAGCTGGCAGTCGACGTCACAAGAGGCAAACAATGATGCAGGACCATAACAGGCTAACAGGCCTAAAATAAGAAGAAGATTCTAAAAACATCTTTCCGAATATGGTATCCATAAGCAAAGGTGGACTTCAAAGGTAAATTTCAACTACAAATAATGGGAATTTCTTTAAGCAAAACGATGCGATGGAAGTGACACAAGACATTATTGAGCCGACCATTGGCACGAAACAATGCGAAACGAGGACAATAGACGTGGACTGCTTGGTTATATTAGAAGTATGATATAATATTATCAAAGTACACTTCAGTGAAATAAAGAAACGCCGGAAAAGTTCTCCATGCCAGATGTCAAAATTAGACAATTGCTTATATTCGCAAGAAAATAACGCGCACAAAATGTCTTATATTTCTCAAGCGTTTCAAGTTATCGACCGTTTACCTGGTATGAATTTTCTCGAAACCAAGATTTCAAATAAAATATGCACATGAGCAAGTCATTTCAAAGTAGACAGTGCGAGTATATTTCATATCGTCACCCTACGTAGAGAGGACAGCGAGCCAAACATTCCTGTCACGATAAACTTCTTTCGCCACCTCCACATCAATACATTTTCAAATACAATTCCGTGTTTATTTTATTACTTACCTTTGCAAATTTCAAAATTTAATGCACTTGGTCCAACCAAACTTTTCTCAGTCGTCCTCTTCCACGACTTCCACTCATGCGGTAATACAAATTTGTTAAGTCAGCATTTCGTTACTCACGCGTGGAACATACATGTTGGCACTATTCGCTGCCTTAAACCATTATTATTGTATTATAACACTTTTGTTGCTAATACAATCTGGGGTGTTTATTGCCAGGCGGCAATATCTTCCAACCTAAAGAACCATCATTTTGGCAGACCTTTGTATTACTTTGTTTGAGTATAACACATCGATCAATAAGTCCCGGGACTAACTACTAAAACAACATTTGTTTGCCAAAATTCTTCTTTATTCATCAACATAACGCTTTCCTAACTTTTTAATGCCAGCCGTGTAGTACGATTTATCTTTGGTTTCAAAATAGGCGTTATTTTCGGCAATCACTTCTTCATTGGAGCCAAATCTCTTTCCTTGGAGCATCTTTTTGAGGTCTGCGAACAGCCAATAGTCGCTGGGGGCCAAATCTGGAGAATACGGTGGGTGCGGAAGCAATTCGAAGTTCAACTCATACAATTAGGTCATCGTTACCATCGACTTGTGACACGGTGCATTGTCCTGATGAAACAGAACTTTTTTCTTCATACGGGGTCGTTTTTTTGCAATTTCTGCCTTCAAACGCTCCAATAACGCTATGTAATATTCGCTATTGATGTTTTTTCCCTTTTCAAGGTGATCGATGAAAATTATACCATGCGCATCCCAAAATACGGAGGCCATAACCTTCTCGGCCGACTGTTGAGTTTTTGGTCGCTTCGGACGACTTTCACCGGCTGCTCTCCACTCAGCTGACTGCCGATTTGATTCCGGAGTATAGTGGTGGATCCAAGTTTCATCCATTGTCACATACCGACGCAAAAACTCCTGTTTATTTTGCGTAAACAGTGCCAAACATCGCTCTGAATCATCGATGCGTTGTTGTTTCTGTTCCATTATGAGCAAACGCGGCACCCATTTCGAAAAAAACTTCCCATTAAAAAGCAATATTTTATCAATACACGAAATTCGGTTTTTTCCATTGTTTTGAAAATAGCAAAAGTAGCGTCACTAAAACCCTTGTAACTCAATGACAAAATGTCTGAATGTCATGAAAGTTTGACACGTAACTTCTAAAGGTTGGTACTAACTGAGAATGGTATGAATTTCTTATTAGAGGCGCCATATGTTGGTCAGTCCCGGGACTTATTGATCGATGTGTTATTTCTTTTATTGTCCCATTGCCTTTATTTTCTACTGCAACACGTCTTTCAATTTCCCGTTTCCATTGTCTGAGGACATACAATACTTCCAAAAAAACAGAATTCTCCTACGTCTGAACGTCCTAATCTTTATTAATTAAGCTTGAATGAATTTGTCCATGTAAAGCCACGAAATGAACTTAAGGTTCCTAAAACGCGCGTATTCTGTAATTTGCTGACTTCAAACACACCTATAAATAGAGCCGTTATGAACTGACTCCGGGATTTTCCATATAATTCCCATAAGACCGTCCTGCTTCATTACTAAGGCATGTTACTCAAAGGATATTTGACGAAACATTAAGCCAACATTGTAAATACTAATAAAGTTTGGTGGATGAAAAACTAGTCACTATTTTTGACGTCACGGGAAAGATCTAATTGCAGACCTAAACGCAAACAACTGGACACAAAGGCATCAGACGAAGACAATCAACAAGACACGTGACTTAAAGTCAACAGCGATAAGTTGGTATATAAGAAATCTCATTATATAGGCTCACACCATTCAGTCGATGATCATAGAGCGAAACAGGTCAGTGGTCATAACTATCAAGAAATTTTATAAAATGAAATGTCTTATTTATATTCCAATATAAAAATCAAATGCATCAACAGCGAATTAAAAAACAAAACAAACAAGTTTCGGTTTTTTCATCATCCTTTTTTTTAATCTTTGTTTCCATCCCCTAGACATTCATGGCATCGTTCAATTTTTATTTTTGTTTTATTTTTATATTTAAGATGTTAATCTTTCACCTTTCAGTCAAAACAGCTTTGTAAAACGATAGTATAGTTGGTTGGAAGATATTGCCACGTGCCAATAATCTCACAGTTTGAATAGATGCATAAAATAAAACTGGGTATTATAATATGTGAACGCCCAGCATTGCCTCGACAATTGAGACATTTACACTTCACCATACCTGTGATGCTACAGGTCATCGAGATCTTGGGCTGAATTCATCTAACCTAACTTTATAATAATAAGAATAAAAGTACACTTTATATAGCGCCATTTAGGGAGCAGACGCTCCCCCTGAATGCTCTTATTTGAGATTCGAACACACTATTATTGACAAATCAAAATTTTACTTAGTAAATATATATTAAGTTGAGTATAAAGACAAGAAAGTGTTGGCTATGGCCATTAATATTACGTACTTTCCTGCATCTGCAAACGCTTAAAAAAAACACATTTTGTTGGAAACTACAAAAAAACCTTTGTAGGACGCGATAACCCCGTTAAAATGACAAAAGATACACCGCTGTCGAATAACATTTATCGAGAAATATTCTATAAATGCAATGGAATATTATGCACAGCGTCAGGAATACTCAAATAGCCCAAAATGTAGTAAACCGAAATTTACTTTAAAAATCAAACAGATAATAACAAATCACGTCCGACAGTTACAGTAGCGGCCCAAGCGTAATGAGAAAAATCGGGTGATCACTATCTTAAATACGAGAGAAGATAAAAATAGTTCACATTACTTAATTAAAAATCCCTCATGGGGTGATGTTGTGTTAAGAAACAGAGGGGTACCAGACTTATTTTATATAATGATACAATAATATAATAAATTAGTCGAGTAACAATAAAACTTTAAAATAGCCTATTTTCAATTCGTTAATTACAAAATTTTCCTCGAGAAATCAAACTGTAATTTAGACGCTTATCTCCTGAGGGAGTGGACCCTGAATTCACGTACGTAGGCAAGGAAACTGATAATTTACAAAGGGGCTATATCAGTAGCAAAACAGATTACTAATGGGATTCCACGACCGTTCAGGGATTCACCGTTTCAAGAGCATTCATAAATGTAATCTAGAACGTTGGGTGCATTTCCAGGAGCGAGATTAAATATTTCCTATACTGTCATTAAGGTTCTTATTAAGACCGAACATATTTGTTTATGGAAATTATTTGAGGCATACACTATTTTATTAGTTTGAGCCATAAAAAACATGTTGCAATTTATAAGGTAGCTCTTCGATACCTTTGAGTACAATTCCACTGATTTTGACGAGAAAAAGTTTTTAACGAACTCTCGAACCTGGTTTTCATTAGAGAAATTTTCCACAACAAAGCGTTTTACAGCGATCGAAACAGATGTCAATCGGATGGTGCAAGGTGTGTATGATGGATGGGGTAGAGTAGACCAGCTAAGTTATAAATGTTTTTTTCGGTGTTACTCTTGCTGTGTGGGGTCTTGTATTGTCTTGGGGGAGAACATTTTTCCGGTTGACGAGCGTTTTTCGAACATGAATAAACACACTGTAGCTGCTGGACATATAAATCCGCATTTACTGTTTAATTACGGTTTTAAGGCTCTAAATAAATAATACCGCAATGATCCCACCATACACAAAACATTATTTTTCTTCCATGAAATTAATTTTTTGGGACTGGCTGTGGAAATTTGTCCTTTCAACTCACTCACAGTCTTTTGCGTAAAAAAACTGTCATATATGATCCATTTTTAAACGCGAGTAATGATTTTATCAAGAAACAGATCGTTTCACTCTCGTGTATGATGGATGAGTCATTGGGATCATAAATGAATCACTACAATTTGTTCCCAATAACGGAAATTATTTATGATTCAACCTAATACTGCCTAAGAAAAGTGTTTATTAAAAAAATAATTCTGTTTTTATTAATTAATTTCTGTATTTATTCTCTTTTACATAATAAAGAAACACGTTTTTATGAAAAAGAGTAACAGTTTTGAGACATAAACTTAAATAATCAATTGAAAAAAAATTCCATCCCTATCATGCTTAACTCATCCAATGCTGAGAACACGCCTGGCGTGTCCATATGAACATCTGCTTCATGCTCAGAACACGCGCGGCGTGTCCATGCCTAAATATTGTCGTATTCTAAAAATAATATCGTAGCACTGTTAATATTGTTAGTGTATTACATAAGCATACGATATTCGTTCATTACTTCGAATTCTCAATGGACAAAATAAAAATAACATTAAAATAAACACATTTGAAAAAGGCCAAAAATAAAATTTATTTGAGAATATTTTTTACATGTGTTAACCCACCATTACAGCATGGCCTTGCCACTGATACCAATGTACGGTAAAGTGAGGACACGTCGACTTCCCGTGTCGAGTTATGGGTACCTACCCACACATGTTTCAAATAAGACATAATTTTAATTATTTTTCATCGATTTTTATTATTCAAATATATTGAGCACCGATCGGTTGTCATGCATTTTATGTTAGCAGTGAAAAGGTTAACTACTATGCTCAAATAACGCAGCCCTGCTGGCCGATTTACTAGTAATTCCTGTTTTAAGTCAACTAGCTCATTATGTATTTCAATGAATTCTTCTCATCACTGAGGACATTAAAACACAAACTCTAGATGAGATTTACACCTTCTCATTTAAAGATACAAAAGGGAAAACCATACTGGCAACATGTTAAAAACAAGAATAACCACACTAAAAAGGTACATGACACATAAAAATTAAGAATTCTGTATCTAAACGTAATCGTCCATAGATAACAAGACCATAACTATCCAATCCATTCCCACCACTATTTCACAATGTGCAATTATATTCTAAAATTCAACAACGCCCTGAAAAAGGAGCCTTTGCTCCAGTGTGTATTTGAGCTTTGAAACAGTAAATGACTGCCACTCTGCTGGCAATGTATTATACATCCAAGGGGCTAAAAAAATAGAATACCTTTGTCCAAAAAAGTGTTCATCCTTTTAACACTAAGAATATTCCTTCTACTGTTGTTCATAGTTTGAGAAATGTGATCAATCATTATATGAGCTTCAGCGCCTTTGTGAATTATGAGAACCATTTTCATTATATACATTTACCTTATGCTCAAAACGTCAAAATCTTTGAAAAATTACCTTAAAGAAATTTTCAAGATAACCGTGATGATTAGTTTCTATACCCTTTCAATTCCATCGATTATAGTTTGGGACGCTCCTCCCAATCAAGATAACCGTGATGATTAGTTTCTATACCCTTTCAATTCCATCGATTATAGTTTGGGACGCTCCTCCCAATCAAGATAACCGTGATGATTAGTTTCTTTACCCTTTCAATTCCATCGATTATAGTTTGGGACGCTCCTCCCAATCAAGATAACCGTGATGATTAGTTTCTATACCCTTTCAATTCCATCGATTATAGTTTGGGACGCTCCTCCCAATCAAGATAACCGTGATGATTAGTTTCTATACCCTTTCAATTCCATCGATTATAGTTTGGGACGCTCCCCCCAATCAATCCATACCCCAATTTTGCACTGCAAAGACTATTATAGACGAATCAAATTTTAAAGAATGACGACCTCCGTGGCGCCTGGTGGTAAGACGCTTGTCTGCCGATCCCCGCTGGAATCCAGATTTTTTTAAATGGAATTCTAGTCTGGTTTTCACTTAGGGCCCATTACAACATATATCTGGTTGGTTGGAAGAGATTACCACATGGCAATAAACTCGCCAGGTGAAATAAAAAAATACTCATATAGGTATATCACGAGCTATTCTGAAAAAATAAATTGATTAATTATATTTGTTTCGTCAAATGATTACAGGAAAGTTGAAGCGCCCCATTGAGATTTTTTTACTTTTGAGGGAAAACATACATTTTGGTTCACCTCATACTTTATGTCTAAACATTACTGTAATATCAAGATAAAATTTTGAACCCTGCACCCTGCCTATTACTTGACGGCTCCTGAATCTACCATGCATGCTACCAATACTCAAAAAGAAAACTTATCAGTTTCGAGAACATATGTCTTAGGAAGAAAAATGAGACGATTAGTTTTCGGGCGCAGAGGCAACTTATACCATAAACATCACATTAACGGTGAAGCATTAGAGGTAAATGGGTGGGTTTGGTATCTGGTCAAGCTACACTATACACCGGTGTTGAGATTGGGAAAGTCGCAATCTCGGCCTAACGTTGGAAAAAGTGGAATGCAGAGCTGTGGACAGACCTGGATGGAGGCGCTTTATGGTATCCTTGTTCCCGATAGTAGATGGTGATGATGATAATGAGGTATAGATCGCACTGCATAAAAAATCAAGTTATTTTCCACATATGGGTGTAGAAAAAAATAATGATACAATAAACAGGCACACTGTTGTTATTTTCTCCATAGTTGTTATTTTTTAATCTTATTTTTTATTTTGATATACGTCGAAAGTATTAAAATAGATCTAATAGAAAATAAGTACGGTCTTCGTAGATAAAAATATCAATAAAATGAAGGAACGTTTTCTGAAAAATTTAACGCTCACAAAACCAATATCATAGATGCGGAAATCCAATAATACAATTTCACCACAATGCTTCATAAGTGACGACTTATTGAATGAGTATGACGCATTAGCCTTTTTTATGCTGATTTCCTAACAAAATATGTATTAACGTAAGCTATTAATGTTAAGTAAAAAACAATGGCAAATCAAGAGAGCTTTATATATGAAGAATTCAAATATGGTGCTGGAGACGGGTACAAAGGGATAAACTGTTCGAGACGAAATTAGAGACTCGTTTACAAATGTTGAACAAGTGCTTTTAAAATAGATCTATGTTAATTCACTTGACAGCATTATATATGTTACCCGAAAAGTTGCTTCGTCTTTCTCGGATAGATGTTGTAAAGACCAAACTTTCATTTATAACGCGCTGAATGTATATTATAATGAAAGTTAATAGTTATATGTATTTTTCACCCACTGTTTACCTAAATTATTTGACCGGATTTTTGGCGTCATAATAAATCTACTCGTAGAACAAAATAAGCTGTTTTCTTAGTACTTGATTTTTTTTACTACCGGAAAGAAAAAAAATGCGGCTAACAAAAAATACGTGAACAATGTATGTCGACGATGCAGTCAAGGATCGAGTGTGTCAAGTATGGTTTAAAAATCCGTTATGGTGATACGATACTTAAATATTGTCTATGCTCTAGAAGGCTGAATATCACTGATGACGACCAAATCAAGGCATTGATAGAGAATAACCAGGGTTCTACGAAACAAGAGTTTGCTGAAATACTGAAAATATCGAAAACGACCGTCCACGAACATTTGGTGCAATTAAGCATTTAAATTTAACATACAATACGCAAATACTTTCCGAACTACACAAAACAAACTGTCCAAAAGTAATAATACTAAGATTATAATCAAACGACGAGTTTTAGGAAATATGGTATTCTAAGAAGTCTTTATTATAATATATTCCATTGTCTCTCTAAAAGCCATCCAGTACAAAGATGCTAAATACAATATTATACCCGTTATTTTCTTTCACGCAACAAAAGCTCTTCGAGCTTTTTTAAACAAAATGTCAAAAACAACCTCCTTTGAATTAAAACTTTAAAATTACGATGAAAAATACTTTAAACTTCCTCTAAGCACTATGAAACAATGGCCCTTTAAAAGTAAATACATGCAGCCGAGAGATTCATGGGCACGGGCCGGGTGAACGAAGTGCAGCGCAGTGGAGCGCTTCCCTTGGAAAGAGGAACAGAGCGGAAAGCACACGGCTCATATCCCGTAGCCTATACCCGTAACACACACAACTCTAATAGCGGCCGCTGGAATCAGGTTAATCAATACAATGCAGGCATGTCATCACAGTGCACTTCTGTTCTGGGCTGGATTCAACATCAACCACCGGGTGATTGTTATATTAATTATTAATTACATACGTACTCGTACATGCATACCATCACGCCGTCTCCCTGTCGGGATAAGCAGAGAGGAGAGCGAGAATTGTAATATAATTTTAAGTATTATACTCGTATTTGTATCGAACAGAAAAGGAAAGTCTCGTCCAGACGATGGACTTGTTTACCGATTCATTTCAGAAATTGTTGATACATACAGATATACTATCACGCCGTTTCCCTATCAGGGTAAACAGACAGTACAGAGTGAAATACTTTTCTATCGCAACACACATTTTTCGCTTCTTCAACATCCATACATCTTTTCATACAGCTCCCACGATTGTTCTGACTTTTAGGTTTCCTTCTTTCAAAATATCATTCACTTGATCCAACCATATTTTTCTTGGCCTTTTTCTACTATGCCTTCCACTAGCATTTGCACGGTATTATATTGGGAAGAAAATGCTACATTGCAATTAGTTGAACCGTTTGTACATCATGAAACGAAATATAATTAAATAATACAGTATAATAAACTGTCTGAATAACGGTTGAAACGATGATCTCAAGAAATTTTGGACACCAAGTGCGGGGTCACAAAAAAAAACAAAGAGATGTTCCAAGCCTGTCTTTTTTTTTAAATAATTTAGTATCGCTGTTTGTCGATCATTAAGAACATATCAAGAGCGTTTCCTAACTAGCTCAACAGGAATAAGGGAGGTTGAGGGACACCAATGTAACTGACACGAGAACCATCTGGTTATCTAGCATAAAACTACAGAAAAACATAAATTCAGATGTAAAATAGCCTAAGAGTAAAACCATTACGGAAATTAATCCGCCAGGAATTAAACCTGGGGCGCCCGCTTGTTTATCATAAAAGCTTAATGTTAGACTATGGTCAACGCATAAATCTTGTATCAAAGTAAAAGACAGAAAAGCGATAAAGCTCAAAATGTCTGAAAAAGTATTAACAAAAGCCGTCTATTTCCCAGTTGTACTATCTTATGTAGGGCAGTATGCAGTAGGTTATCCTACAGGCTGGGGAATTGCTGACCCGCCCCAACGCGTGGGTGAAGCGTACCAGGCCGGGGGAGGTAGGGCGAGCTAATAATTATAATGCACCACCATCCGCTGTCCCCTAGGAACATCGCTGGATCGTAATTAACAATGGCCATCTGTCGACGTCACCCGCGCCCGTTTCACCGATTCGCTGTATGCTAGGAACCACCGCTATGTCCAGTCTGGGACATCTTGGTGAATACAATTCGGGAAGATTCAACAGAAACATGTTCGTTTATCGTGATTGCATTTGATACATTTCTTTTTCTTCTGGCCTAAGATAAAATGTCTACCGCGCCAATTATTTGTGTCTTTGTGTAACCTCAATTAGTTACACGTACGTTAAAGATTTAAAAATGTTGTCTCGTGAACTAGATTGAGTATTCTAGACGTTTAAACATGACGAACGAGAATTTTTATCTAATACAAATTAAGCTCGATTACTTAAAAATATTTAAAACCAAAAATTTAAAGAGATAATATAAACATACTAACAATAAGAGCAGTGATAACTCATGCTTCCCTGTAAAGTGTCACAGTTATATCTGGAAAAAAATTAAGGAACTCAATCCTCAGTTTATACACCGAGATATCGATATCGAAAAATTTATTCAACAAGATCATTCCATATACGAGTGGTGATGCTCTTTATAGCTCAGTTCGTGAATACGGTACTGAAAACAACCTTAATTAAAAATGGCATGAATGTCAGGTACATTAAACAAAAAGTTTGTTAATCAACAAGGGGTTTTCTATTTACCAGGCAAAGTTTGTATCACCTAAAATGTGACTATTTTAATTGACCTGTCTGACCAAGTCTGAACTAAAACCGAATCCTGAACATTGAATAGGTATTTATGTTATAGCGTGGGTGGTTGGTGGTAGGATCGAACTAAACTGTGTAGAATTTAGTGCTTTGTAGTATTTCTTCCAGCAAACCAAAAAGGTGTTTAAAAAGCCTTAAATAAAAACGAGACCTGGATACTAACGGCCAACGAACCTGCAACTCCCACGAAAAAATCGTCTTTCCAATTAGACCACAGAGGTTGTCATCGATGTAATAGCGATTAGTGTAAAGAAACAACTATTCAAGTTACATTTATTACTAAAGTTGTTTTTAAAAAATACAATTCTAAACTCAAGAGACAGAACGTGTTTTGGAATACAAATCTGTTTAAAGCCTTTTTTGTCACATACGTATCATGTTGTTAGTCGGTGTTACTGCGACTCGGGGACATATCTAGAGCAAGGACGGTCGAGTTTAAAATACACAAAACATATCCATCTCCTGGAACGGTGGACGAGGGGCGATCGGGCGGGAGGAACGGGAAGGATCAAAGGGAGACCGCGGGAAGAATTACACGGTGTCAACTCTGGCTGGAGTTTCATGTGTAAACCACGCCATATCGGATATTTTCTGCACGAATACGAGTTAAGTGTACCTTTCACACTCTTTGGTGTTTCGATAACGTGCTTCGCACAGAATAAAAATAAATAAACTGATTTAAAATTATTTTTTATAGCTCTCCTGATCAAAAATTGTATCTAACACGTTACAAGTTTAAAAAATTATTTAATCGTAAAGTTTAGTAGTTATATCGCAACTTATTATTGCATGACGTATTATTAATGGATTTTTTTACATATGAGTACGTTTCCACTGTATTTTTAATGACCAGCAACGCGTTGCGAATTTTGAGCATCGACAGAATAATCTACTCGTACAATATATGTATAATAAAATTATTAAACTCTAACTTAAAGCTACTCATAGGTTTTTTATTTATTTATTTTCATTTAACACTTTTATTGCAAATACAATCTGGCATGCTTATTGCCAGACGGCAATCTCTTTCAATCAACCAGGTTAAAGTAGAAAAGTAAAATATATCATCAACATGATATTTTATTTGTACAGAGAACATACAATTTTCATCATTATTATTTTTCATTTAAAATAAGCAATATGCGTTTATTATTTATCATTTCCATAATTGTTTATCATAACTAAAAGAAACAAACATTTCACATCATCGTCATATTTCGCTAAAATAAGAAACATACATTTTACAATATCATCATTGTCTTTAATTAAAATAAGAAACACACTTATCAACATCATAATTGTCTTTCATTAAAATAAGAAACATACATTTAGCAGCACAACATTGTATTTCATTAAAATAAGAAACACGTTTATTAACATCATCACTGTCGTTCAATAAAATAAGAAATATACATTTAGCAGCACAACATTGTCTTTTTTTTAATAAGAAACATACATTTAACAATATAATCATCGTCTTTCATCACAATAAGAAATATTCATTAAGCATAACATTGTCTTTCATTAAAATAAGAAACATACATTTATCAGCATGATCATTGTCGTTCATTAAAATATGAAACATACATTAAGTAGCACGGTAATTGTCTTTCAATAAAATTAGAAGCAAACATTTACCAACATGATCATAGTCTTTCATTAAAATAAGAAACATGAATTTAGTAGCATTGTCTTTCATTGAAATTGAAAACATATATTTAGTAGCACGATCATTGTATTTCATTAAAGTAAGAAATACACATTTAGCAGCATGATCATTGTCTTTCATTAAAATAAGAAACACTATTATCAGCATCATTATTGTCTATCGCTTCTCCTTACAGGTCGGGGTTGTAATCTCGCCACCGCATATTTCCCCTTATATCGATATCTAGTCAACTATTCCGCCTGTGCCATATTCAGTTCCAACCTCTTATCACAAAAGTCACATCCTGCTTCTGTGAGACACAGGCATGTTAAATTCATATCTCCAGGACTTATAGTGCGTACAAAAAAAAACGTGAAAAAAACAACAATTAATTACAAATAGTGCAGATATATTGCTAAAGACAAGAGAAAGTTCTACAATATTAGGTTGTGGACATATAAAAACAAAAAAGATCAAACCCACAAAACACATTTTTTGGTTAATTTAAAATATCAAAAAAGCGTAGATTAATTCTCCATGTAGAAACATAGCATATCAAGTCAAATAAATGGGTTTTTGCATGTTTAAATTTCGTATTAAAAAACATATTCCATACAAGTTCATACAAAGCGACTGGGTGTTTGTTCAATTACGAGTATCTGCAAGTTTTCAAATTATGCATTCCATAACGTGCAGTGCGGAATTCATAATTTGAAAATGTTAATTTATAATCAAGTTATCTGACGAAGATATACGAGTATATATTAGGTCCTTACATATGAAATTGGCGTTTTGCCGTACTGGCAACTTTGATCTCAAATATCTTCTCTTTGGTTAGGAATTCCAAATTCAAATTTATACAGCTATTTACTCAAGTATTTGTGTTTCGAAAATTATAATTCATTTGTTTTTTCTTCAATTGTTTTTTTTCTTTGCGTCACTCAGTTTACAAAATGGAAAACTTGAAATATCGCGTTATTTACGAGTACGAGTTCCACCGTGGCACCAGTGCTGCAGAAACGGCTCGAAGGATTAATGATGTGTATGGCGACGGTGCCGCAAAAGAAAACACAGTGCGTTTTTGGTTCCAACGTTTTCGTTCTGGAAATTTCGACCTGCAGAACAAGCCCCGTGGACGGCCGGAGACCAAAGTTGATAATGAAGAATTGAAGGCTATTGTGGAAGCGGATCCATCGCAAACCACGTCCGAGTTAGCTGCAGGCTGCGGTGTTAGTGATAAAGCTGTTTTAATCCACTTGAAGCAAATTGGGAAGGTGAAAAAGCTTGAAAGGTGGGTACCTCACGAATTGAGTGAAGCAAATCAACAAACCCGCGTTGACTGCTGCGTTGCATTACTCAACCGGCACAATAATGAAGGGATTTTGAATCGAATCATTACCTGTGATGAAAAGTGGATCCTGTATGATAATCGGAAGTGCTCATCGCAATGGCTGAACCCTGCCGAACCAGCCAAACCATGCCCCAAGCGAAAATTGACTCCAAAAAAGTTACTTGTGAGCGTTTGGTGGACTAGTGCTGGTGTCGTTCACTACAGCTTTCTTAAATCTGGCCAGACGATTACGGCAGATGTCTATTGTCAGCAACTGCAAACCATGATGGAAAAGCTAGCTGCTAAACAACCGAGGCTGGTTAATCGCTCTAGGCCACTGCTGCTTCATGATAACGCTAGACCACACACTGCACAACAGACGGCTACCAAATTAGAAGAGCTTCAATTGGAATGTCTAAGACATCCACCGTACTCTCCGGACCTTGCCCCAACAGATTACTATTTTTTTCGAAATTTGGATATCTTCTTGCAAGGGAAAAAATTCAACTCCGATGGGGCAGTCCAAACCGACTTCAAAGATTTTATTGATTCCCGTCCGAATGGTTTTTTTAGTAAAGGGATCGATGAACTACCTATGAGATGGCAAAAGTGCATAGATAGCAATGGTACATACTTTGATTAAATAAATATATTATATTAAAAAAAAATCAACTTTATGTTCCTCCCAAACAAAACGCCAATTTCATATGTAAGGACCTAATAACTAGTCTAACACTTTAATACATACAAGTAGTAAATAAGGTACGAGAAAGCTATGAAAATTCTGAAAGAGAAAGACAGAAAAATCTTTGTAATAGGCGAGTATGCATGATGAGGTGTATGGAAGTTGTAAAAGCGAAAGTTGAGTGCTAAGATAGAATGAAGTGCTCTGTCTACCTAAATAGAGACATACCGTGCTAGTGATGATAATAAGTACGTGGTTCCTTCAATAAGTGATCCAGACATATTGAATAACATTGCAAAAAGACAATTTTGTCTTCGCCCCTAGTAGTCGAGCCTTTGGGATTACTGGAGTAGCACGGAACCTGACGTTAGTTAGACTATAGCGCGCGAGTATTGTTAACCGGACAAACTTGAAAACCAGAATGGGGCTCTTTTTTGCCCTGTTACTCCGGTGAGGTTGTTATATGATACGATAGACTATCTCTCATGATGGAGTATGATTGTTAACATCGTGCACGAACATGTAGACGCCTGTACATGTATTGGTCTATAGAGTGCAAGCTGTTGCACTTCATAAAGCATGCCGTCTTGACATATTAAACTCAAAGTTTCGATGGCAAGGAAATCAATGTTCCAAGGCGATCGTCTGGTTTAATCTGCTGCAATCTTTCGTAAGATAGTTTTATATATCGTCATTTTTGTGTTACTTAATAGCGCCATGAGAATTTGTGGTAAACAGCATATAAGCTACAAAAAATGTAAATTCAGATGTAATAAGATCTTATAGTAAAACCAGATCGGAAATGGTTCCGCCAGGAATCGATCTTGAGGCGCCTTCATGCTTAGCGTAAATGTTAACCGTTCCACCACGACCGCCAGCCCTTTTCTTGCCCTGGCGAGGCGGCAACCTCGACCCGAAAATAAGAGGTTTAATATAATAATAATGATGAAAAGTAGTAGCTTTATTTGAATTAAAATTTGACTCGACCCCTCCTGATTTGTTTAAGAAGTCAAACCACATTATTTTGGCATTACTACTATCACTTTGTTTACAGGAGTAATTTGACGTAAAATAAAATTTGCTAAATATTTTGCTTCAAACAATCAAGGCGATTCGTTTTCTTTCAACAATCTCATTTTGCCTTTGTTGATGTTTATTTTGGAAATTACTTTTTAAACAGCGGACGGAAGATTCAATGGAGCGGGCCCCAACATGCCTCAGGGCAGAGAATGAAAATATTTACCGGAGAAAATGTCGAGACCCTCAACTTTAATTTTATGCAATTTGACGATTTTCAAAATGATAAATCGACTGATAATAAACTTTGTAACTTTGGGGCGGATATCTTAAATGATTCGATTAACAATTGTGTAACGAACTTTTAAGATTAATCAAATGTGCACCATCCTTATTTACGTTTAAAAGAGAATTAATAAAATATAACATTACACAGAGTATTCTTTTCTCTTAATTTTTCTTTGATTTTCTTCTTTAGTTTTGAAGGAATTCCATTCCTTTATTTCTACAATTATTGACAGAGGTGAGTCATTTATATGTTTTTCCTTAATATATAGTTTTCTTTAATCTTTAAAATATTACAATAAAACAATTTGTATCCAAGATAGGCAGGCTGGATGGCTTGAAGAAATTGCTGCATAGCAATAATACTGCCCGATGTACAGAAATTTCTGTATAGCAATAAGTCTAAACGAAAATTTAAAAAATAGTCATGAAGTAAAGCTGAGAAGTGCAAGACAAATCAAGTAAATTATCGCTAAAGCAAAAAAATAACAGTTCTGGAAGAAAGAACTTAAGACTGTCATAGATTATTCCTTTCTACGAAGGCGTAGTCAAGTTCTGGGATTTGTGATGAAGGTCTCTAAGGCATATGATGGTGACGCTGTTATAAGATTTCTTTAAAATTTACATGTTCGCTGTAGATTAGCGTGCGGCTCAAACATATGGAATCCGGAAGGAAATCAGAATTCCATGATAATTGAACGAGTTCTAGAGAGATTTCTTCTTCTTCTCAGTGTCATGTCAGGTGCCCCCAACGTTGAATATAACTTGAGTAGATATCTTTGTCCCCGGCAGCCCAAAAAAGATCTCCAACGCCCCTTATGCCAGTCCAATCACGTATATTGCGGAGCCAGGAGATTTGCCTCCTGCCAACACCTCTTCGGCCTTCTATTTTGCCTTGGATGATCAGGTGCAGTAATTTGTACTTTGCTCCTCTAAGTACATGACCCAAGTAAGACACCTTTCGGATTTTAATATTAGTCAGCAACTCTCTATCAACTTTGGCTTTTTGAAGAACCCTTATGTTGCTGACCATATCTGTCCAGGGTATCCGTAGCATCCGAGAGATTTCTACGATACTTTTATTGCAGAGTATAAGCTTGTACTCACGGCTTTATCCCACATTTTTTTAACGCACCTGTTTATAGATATACAAATACCTAACAGGAAAAATAGCAAATCCTTTGTTAACTGATAAACTTTTGTTTAATGGACCGGACAATTATTTACGTCACCATGGATAAATATTGTTTTCGGTGCCGTATTCACGCACTGATCTATTGTATTAAGGAGCATTACCATTCGCACACGGAATGAGCTTGCTGAACGAGTTTTCCAATATCGATATCTTCCATATATCAGTGGATAAATTGAGGATTAAACTCCATGATAACATTTGTAGGTATAACTGAGTCACTTCACAGAAAAGCATAAATAACATTGTTCCTGTTGCTCATGCTTTCCTGTTAAGAGACTCAGACTTTTAAAATAAACAAAAAGTATATAATTGGGTTAAACCTGCATCAAACATAAAATAAATAAATAAAAATCTTATACGTAATGTCTCCCAGCTTCAACGAACAGCGATGATGCAGAAGACATCGCAGAAACATGAAACTCTGCCACTACGAGTATGACGAGATTCATTAGACAGAAGATATTATAGATGCATAACCGAAACCATTTGAATTAAGGCAGAACGATTGGTAACCAATTATTTGGCAAATGTTCTACTTTGTAAAGTTTTTAATAACTCATCATTTTATATTAATAATCGTCTTAATTTATCATCATATGACTGAGACGAGTAAGTACAATAATTATAATTATGTGTCCAGATCATTAATCACGTCAGTTAAGTGTTTGCAGTCCTAGACAGCTGACACCGCCCCTTAATTTGCATCTATCAGACACTGACTAAACAATGTATTCCAGATGTTCAGAGAAGTAATGTAATTTAATATTATTCACATATTAACTATTATCTTCTCCAAAATTGAGAGATTTGAGATTGAAAATGACTGACTCGTTTTTATACACCATATGTGAATATTGAAAGTGAGTTCCCTGATGACGGAATGTAACGTCGAGTCATCTACTCGAAAATTAATTGTAATAAAAATTGAATAATAATTCCTAAAAAAAACTTGTTTATATCATGTCTTCACCTGTATATTTCAGTGAACACGAATTGAAAAAATGATACATAAATTATTGCATTCGTTCGTATGGTACTCCTCAACATAACTTTATTAGTAGTGTGTACACATAGCAACAAGTCTTAAAGTTTAAAAATCACTGAAGTAGGCACTAAAGTTGCTGTTCATCGTACGAGTTTTCGCACACTTTTAGCGCGTGCTAGTATTATTACGAGACGAATACTTTCACTAGACTGAGACTTTTTTATTTTTGAACACTATCGGGGATTTACGAACTACACCATGGAGGTCGTTGTACGCAGATAAACGTATACTAATAATAATATTTCACTGCAAAAAGTACACTGCCGTCACAGAGGACACTGTTGCGTTCCTAACTTGGTCAATCCATCGGGTTGGAGGCCTACCTCTGCCATATCATTCATCCACACTGCCCATTAGCACGACTTTTCCAAACATTCTTCAGCGCGTGACGATCAAGTGGTGAAATTGATAAACAGAAATACGGAAATCAGTTAAGAATTATAATCATAGCTCGTGTAGCTTCTTAGTAAAGAGTATTAATCAATTTTATATGCTTGAACAAAACCAATAATATAGTGATGCGAAAATATCGCTTGTGACCGATCAGTGACAGTGCATTTACTGTTCCATAAAACCACATATCAAGTTCTATAGTTGAACATCAAACGCTATTTCAAAGTTTTTATAAATTAAATCAGGAATATTTAACAAGAAATTACTTTATTATTCCTCTGATTATTGTTCCATATTGTAACATGTAACTCCACAAAGTTAAAGCCTATAATTTTGTGGAGCTCCATGTTAGAATAATGAATTTAAATTAAGTAAAAAAAAAAAAAGAATGCATACGAGATGTCCACCCCCAAGTGCCTCAGCGGCCAGAAAGCGCAATATCATACAGTTCGGGATGCGAACACGTCTCGCTACGTGCACGTACACCATAAACATGCCCCATACTGTAAAACTGCTGTTTCTTATCAAATATATCATATATTAAATAACATGAGTCGGTATGAAGTAAAGTAAAACAAAAATTCGTAAAATAAAAAAAATTGAAGATTAAAAAATGTCTTCATCGAATAAATGTATTTTTCGATTCAATAGAGTGGGTTATTATGACCAGACTTTTATCGTTGTAGGTCTGTCAGCCTCTTAGTATTAGTGACGTGTGCAACTTTAGAAAAGAACTTGAAAATAACCCTTTTTTGATAGATCTGAACACTAAACTACTCAAATTTTTGGACTTATCTAATTTCTATATTATAACTATAAGCCAACTTTATTTTAATATCCTACATGTCATTTTTATTTTTAACAACCTTAATATTTTTAATTTCTTATAAACAATTAACACCTTCATACTACAATAAATTATAAGTAGATAACAATTCTTACAACTAATTATTTAACACATACGAGTACATGTTCACTCGTTCAGGCTACTTGTATTTCATCAAATTCACTCAGATCTTGGTCCTATTCACTAGACTGTTGAGTGACATGCGTCCGTAAAATAAACGCGCCCAGGCATCATCCATTCAAAAGGCAGTCTAATATTATCCATCAAGCGTGAGCGATTAACGATACTAAGGTCCACTTCAATAAAATTTTATATTTTATTTTACATACATACCCTCACGCCATATCCCTGTCAGGAAAGGCAGAGACGACAGAGCACCAGACTTTGCTATATCAACAAACATCCTTCGCTTCTTTTACACCCATACCTTTTATTATACAACTTCTACGATAAGTCTTACTTTCTACGTTTCGTTATTTCAAAATTTTCACTTGATCCCAACATACTCTCCGTGGTCTTCCTATACGACACATTCCACTCACATTAGCACTATATATTTGTTTTGTTCGTTTTTATCCATTCATTCGTTTCACGTGCCCAAACAATATCAGAGTGTTCTTCTTATTACTCAACACAACAGTCTTGAGTTCGCATTCATCTCTGATCACTTGATTCCGTATTCTGACATACATTGTCGCCCTATGTATTCTCCTCAGTGCAAACATTTATTTTTCTCCTTTCAGTCTTTTTTCACGTTCACGTTTCACTCCCATGCATCAAAGTTGGTACTTAAATAATATTATGAACTATCTTCTTTGCTGGTTTTGATACTATCCGGTTCGAGTATAAATGTTTTAGTGCCCTATTGACTTGACGTTTCCTTTCACTTCACGGCGTTCGATATATTTCTGATACTTCCATCATCTGAGAAAACACAACCCAAATAGCAGAATTCTTCAACTTGATTCAATCTTTGATTGTTCACCCATTCACTAGACTGTTTTGAGAATAAATTTTACATGGATAGTACAATACAAATACTGAAAAAGTAATGGTAAAAGAATACGGTGAGATTTGTTGTGAAACCGTCCGGATCCTCGAGAGTCTAAGCACATAGTGCTGACGCTCCGGATTTCTCGAAGGATACAGCAGAAACCGATACGCTCCGAGGCTCCCTAGGGGCGCGTGTGTTGGGAAATATGCTGACTGTTGGACAAGCGAAACAGCACATACCTTCGCAACACTAGTCTTACTTACTTAGATCACCGGCTGCACGAAATGAAAAACAAGTAAATACATTTAAAAATAATTCAAAAGAAAACTGCAATCACAAGAATACATGGCCTGACAATGTATAACAGAATGCGGAAAGAAGTGATAAGGGGTGAATGTGAAACCTGGTGTATTGAGTACGATGAAGAAGAGTATTCTGAGATGGTTTTGGCACGTGGAACGAATAAATGAAGAAAAATTAACAAAACATATATACAGTGTGTTAGTGGAGAGCGTGGTAGAGAAAAACCAAGGAAAGTACGGTTGGATCAAGTCTATGATATTTTGAAAGAAGAAAAGTTAGAGAAATCGTAGGAGTGGAATTAGGCGTATGGATATATAATATAAGAGTCGAAAGATGTGTGGCGCGATAGGAAAGTCTGGTGCTCTCTCCTCTCAACCTACCTCGACAGGGAGACGATGGGATCGTATGTATCATATACGTATACTCGTATATACAAAAATTGACCAACTGACCTGAACAATGCCGATCATTTCAGTACGGCGACGTCTTATGGCAAGCCTTGGAGTTACTAGGGAAAGGACATCGAGAAACTGTGTGAAGACCGAGTAGGCAGGCGTATAGTGAAGCTTATAACTGAGTTAATTCAGAGCCGGGTCAGATGGTAAAGCTTTTAAATAAAGTTACAAAGATGGAGAAGACGAGTGAGTGATGGATTTGAACACATTTAGAAGACCTACGTTTATGTGGTGGAAAACTTGGCTTTGACCTGGAAGGTTCAATTGTTCAAACAGCTGTGTGGTGCATTGAAAGAAAATGTTATATTGTCTATAGTATAAAGCTCCACAATTTATATTGTATTACTGAATTACATTTTCGTTGTATACAGTACAGCCTGGCGGGTTCATTACAATGTAACAATATATTCCAACCAATCAAAAATATGGTAAACAGACTTAAAGTGAAAACCAAAATAGAATCTTTTTTTGAAAATCCAGGTTCCAGCAGGAATTGAACCCGCAACCTACGGGTTGGGAGACAAGCGTCTTACCAACTAGGCCAGGGAGGTCGTCTATACTATTTACAATAAAATTTACTCTGATAGATATTCTTTGAAATTGTACAATCATTCATTTAAAAAAAAAATTGTTTTTTTTTTACTTAACCGAATTGCCAAGCATTTCATTGCATATGATTAATCTAATTTAACTCTTCAATCATTAAAAAATGTAATTTTTTTGGCATATATTCGGTTTTCCTCGACGTAGAAGCATTTCTGGTGTGAGAAGAATACAATCGCTACGATCTGAAAAGGAACGAGACAAATCGAAGACATTATTTGTCACGGGAATCGAAAAGACATTCGCGTCGTTGAGGCTAGCATATTATCTATCTTACCTGAAAATATTCTGTATTCCTCCACGAAGGATATTTTATTTTCGATACATATTTTATCACATGGAAGGGAGACGGGAAATAGTTGTATTGTTTAAAATATATACGTATATATATATAGCCACTTCAGACAAAAAAATCGTAAACAAAATATGGTTAATATTGCAGAAGCTTGAAAATAGATCATTCATACAATCACACAAATTCCCTGCCGAAGTAAGCATAGAGGAAATGGATCAAGACTTCTATGGCAACAAACATATTTCTACTTCTCTCCATACATTTACACACACAGCTCATTAGGTTTCTCTGACTTCCTCTACCACGCATCTCACTCGCATTCAGACGTTTTTACGAAGATAAATGTATATATATATATATATATATATATATATATATATATATATATATATATATATACGGAATATCTCATACATAAGATAAATAGAATATGGTGGGATTACTGAGAAAAAATTGCAGCTTAAAACATGTTCAAAAGATTCTTAACTTTATATCTTGTTTTTAAAACCTCTAATAGATTTGAGTTCTCTACTGAGTTCAAATTATTTAAGATTTTTACATTTTTTTTACTCGTATGAAAAAAATTAATAAAAAAGGAATATATCATGTCATTTTTTGCAGCTAAGCAGAAGCAGCGGTCATTAAAAATTTCCTCGTGGATTTTAACAACCCATCTCAAAAAAAAATTATCTTCCTTCGTCATTATAATGTCGCAAAAAACACCAGAAGCAGCATTATCATTGCCAATGGTCTGATGAAGAATGAGCTTGTTATTAATTAATGGTATCTATATTTCACACCCTCTTTCGAACATCAACCTATTTAAATTTATTTAGTGATGATTATGTGCTGTCTTTTGAAAATTCTAAAATACACAACAATTCAAAGCGAAATAATGCATCATCTATTTTTTGTTTTTATTTGTTCATTAAAATCACTTAAGAATCTCAAACAATGTTTTATAGATAGTTAAACTACTGCAAACTTTTATCGAAATCACTTAACTATCTAAAACATTGTTTTATCGAGATTTAACTTTCACAAGCCATAAAACAATAAATTGGACTGTGGTCAGGATTATTAAACTCTAGACAATGTATTTTCGGTTGTCCTTTGCGAGACAGATTAAATTTACTAAAAGATATCTTTACCGCGTCCAATGAATGTTACGTTTTTTTTCTTTTTTCGTGGAACTCTTCCACTTATATGGTAGATCGATTGTAATTTTTTTGAGCTCAATGAGTTGATATTTTAAATTGTCTAGAATTGTCATTTTTTCCACAAAATTAGTTTCATTATATAGTATTGGCTCATATAATTGCATAATAACTAGAATTTGGTGACACAAATCATCCTAATTTGGGTAGATTGTCTATTAAAAAGAAATCTAAAAATGTTGAGTTGCAAACTGGCAGTAGTTTTACGATATATTTTATCAATATATAATTTTTTTTTCAAGCTAAATTCGAGTTACTTCTTCTCATTCGTGGAATATCAATCAAAATAAAAGTATACTCGAAAACGTTTTCGTGTAATTTTCTTCTCTCGAAACGAATCGTACGAAGAGTGCCATGGGAAATCAAGATTCATTCATTTGATATTCAGTTACAGCTTTAGATTTGATTACAACAACAATCAATCGTCTTGATTTTCGTTATGATAAACGTATTTCGGAGTTCCAACTAAAAAGAATATCACACACTACAGTTTTGAGGTCAATTGTATTTCAAAGATGTTTAGTCAAAACATGTATATGAAGCGTGATTGAGGTAAAGTTAAATAAATTAATAAATGGCCATTACCCGGACGAGTATAACAAAATGCACAAAGCAGAAGTAAGGGCAGATGTTGGTACTACCGGAGAAGACTATGTAAGCCAATTTATGATAGGTACGAGGGTGGATCAAATAAAAAAAGAGACTTTTGTTTTAGAGCGCGTAATTTTAAAGGAAGCGCACGGCCGCCTCTAGGAGTGTTGGGTGGGGATATCAGAAGTGAGAAGAGCGGTCAGCCGGCCTCGGCAGATTCCGTCATTAGTATGGCGCACACGATGTCTAAGAAAGAGGTGCACCCGTCGACTGCGCAACGCATAATTATCAAGTTTCTCGCTCGTGAGGACGTAAAACCGGCCGAAATTCTGAGGATACTGACGGCAGAGTTCGGGGATCAAACACCGTCAAAGCCCCTTGTGTTTGCCGCCAAGGCATAAGGAGTACATGAAAGGCCGTGAAGAAGTCGAAAACGAGAGCCATGATCGTCGCCAACGGGCGAGCATTAAGCACGGACGAGCATGTGCGCAATTGGCTGCTGACACAACCTACTTATTTTACGATGACGGAACAAAAAAACTACCGATTCTCTGGGAAAAATTCATTTCTAAAGCAAATTATGTAGGAAAATTATGTGTACTTAGTTTTTTTCTTTCTGTGAGAATGATCCGTCTTCGGCGGTTGGTTTTCCTCATTTCTCCGAACACTTCTAGCAAACAAATGGTGGTGTTCCACTAAAGGCACTGTTTCGACATGACCATTTATACCGAAGAAACAAGCCACCATTTGCTACGAAGTGCTTCGTGCGCGAACAACTTTTGTTGGGTTTGGCTTGTCTTGAAAGACCCATACAGTCGACTGCTGTTTAGTTTCTGCCTCATATGCATAGATCCATGATTCGTCGCCTGTCACGATTTTATAGACGTCTTTTGAAGCACCGCGATCGAATTTTTTCAACATTTCTTTGGACAAATCGACACGAGTCTTTTTTTGAGCGATTGTCAAATTATGCGGTATCCAACGCAAACAAATATTTTTGACGGCCACATGTTCATGCAATATTGAATGTATGCGAGTGGAACTAATGCCTCAATATCATGATAAGTCACATGACGATCTTACAATATCAGTTCACGCACAGCATCGATGTTTTCTAGCACAAAAACCGATTTTGGACGACCTTCACGAAATTCGTTCTGGACCGAACTACGACGATTGAATTCGGAAAACCAGCGAAACACAGTGGCCCGGGATGGTGCTTCATCACCAAAAGTCGAAGCAAGTTGATCGGCACCCTGTTGTTGAGTTAGTCCACGTCGAAAATCATAAAAAATCATCGCACGAAAATGTTCACGGTTTAATTTCATTTTTGGCCGAGATGAATTTTTCAAGTCATTGTAAACAACACAAATAGCACTCGTATGACAAAACTTTCTGAGCACGTATACCATTGAAAACGTCAAACTTTACGATGCTGATGTCAGATTTGACGTATCTACGTATCTCGTACACTGGTGTTGCCATATCTCAAAACTTAAGTAGCAACCCTCGTATATCATGTTGCACATAGAGCAGAGCTTCAGTATATGCAGCTTGTCTGCGTCTTCTTTTACATTAGCTCCTGATAACTAGCAACAGTTTTACGCCATTTTTTTAAAGAATATATATGACCGAAGTCATAGGTATCCTTATACCCTCGGTATAAGCATACCTATGACTTATTTAGTTCGGTATTTTCCTGTTCGCTCCGAGTTATGCTGAACATTTATGTTTTTGAGGCTGTAGGTAAGGTTACTCCCTGTATGTAAGGTTACTTACAACATTTAAGGTTTTGAGACTATCATGCAGTAGGTATGTTACGTCAAGAGTATGTAATCCCGATGTTCGTTAATTCAATAGTCACGCATAGTTATAAGATCAAATTTAAGTTCTGATTGGAAGAAATTCTAAGTTCAAAAATAATCATACATGTTCAATCTGCTGCAGACAGATTTACTCGTATATAGAGCTATTTTTGTAGCTTCACAGTACTTTAAGAATTTTATTTGCTACCGAATCCGCTCGCCATCGTAACGAGCGCGCTTTACATAGTACGATAATGCATTATTGATATCAAAATTATTTACCTTCCTTTTTGAACAGTTCATTTCCGAAAAATGACCACCCGATGTTGATGCGGAGGATGCCGTCATTGACCATTCTTATTAACGTATTAAGTTATATAAAATAATCAAATGAGATTAAATAAGTTCTGAAAGACGAACTGGATCAATTAGAAGCTGAACCCGGGATGCTAACATATATTGCTCCGCAAGAACGTTTATCATTAGACTATGAAGCATGAGTTATCACCGTTGACGCGAAAATGGGTACAAAAAAGGATCGATTGAACTTTTTCCAGTGTCGATACGTGAAAGTGTAAAATAATGAAAAAATATATTCTTTATGAATTCGATAACTTAAATGTGTCATTGCGTAGTACAACGCAAAACTTTAAAATAAGACAAAATTTGGTATATTGAATAAGACAAAAATAATAATAAAATGTTTTCTGCGTTTAGCACATAAAGTTGGCAGAAACAATTTTACGCGTGTTAACATCTGTACATTGTAAAAATATTGGCAACAAACTTGTGATTGTGGATGAGAACCGGCCGTAAGTGTGATTCGGCACATTTATTGAGGAAACATGAAGGCGCGAGGCGGGAAGAAAGGGACGCGCGGGGCACATAAAAGTTGAATATGAACGGGGAAAAGGATTGTGAAGACACACTAGGGTGAATATTTAATGGGGGGCACGCGGGGTGAGAGGGTGGGTGAGAGAAGGAAAGGCCGGCCGGGAGGGCGGGGGGCGATCGATTCCAGAAACGTGCTTTTCAACAAAACTACGAGTATATGAAAAGAATTCGCTAGTGGTATATTGACTGAAGAAAATAAACTTCCACTAGCCATCCTTGATCATTGTTGCCCCTTTAAACACAAACTTTACAACTTTTAAATCACATAAAGCTGAATCATTTGTGGTTTTAAGACGCAGTAATATTAAGTCATATTTATACAGGTTGTCCTGTAACTCGATGTTAAGCCGGTATCGAGGAAAAGGCCAGCTTATGACGGTTCAGAGTTAAAAAAATCTTACAAAAGCCTTATACTTTTCGAGTTATAGGGATTTTTTGAAATTTGTGAAAGTAGCTACCCTGCGCCAAATGTTTATATAGTATGCTGTGACTACAAATTGACATATTTTATGATTTTCATGGTTGTATCGCAATTCTAAATAGCCCTGCTATTAGTCGGAGTCCAATATAAAACAAAAAAAATTCACGTTCGAAAAAAAAATTGTTTTTGTCCGATCATAAAAATTAATATTTTTTATCAGCTAACTTTAACTCATCATACTGTAAAAATAATGTACTACGCTAACCTGGCAAGTTACATCAAAAGATGACCTGTTTAGTCAGGATTTCAAAATGGTACAATATACTCGTATACCGAATACTCCTTTAAAAAAATAAAAAAATAAAAATTCTGTACAACGATAACACTTTTCAATAATCAAATATCAAATTCAATAAGTTTGAGCTTTCTTAGTAATGGGAGTTAGCTGTTTCGGCTTAACAATTATTTCTTAGTTATTGTTTATGATTCACTCGAAGCTTTTTATGTAATTGGGTTGAGTCTTTATATGTAGGCTTTATAAACTAAATAAATATGTGAAATAAACCATTAAAATGACTATGTGGCAAAACTGGAACCTTCATCACGATTGTCAAGTTGTGTTTTGTCTCTCTGCCTCCACACCTATCAAAATTTGTAAGGCAACAGATCCTGCGGAAGGTTTTATGTAAGGCGTCCAGAGACCTTTTATACTGCATCGATAAGTAAAATCTATAAAACGTAGAAGATTTAATAACAATAATTGATAATTAATGTTTATTTATTTTATAAAGTTTACAGGTTAAACCCAATTACATGTAAAGCTTCAAGAGAATTGTACACAGTAACAAGAAATCAAAATCAATAAATAATTATATTATTTATAGTTAAGGTATTAACATTGTGGAGGTTTAAGTGGAATAAGGAGTATTTGATAAAATAAAATAAATAATTGTTTAGCCGAAAAAACTAACTGCCATTGCTAAGAAAGCTCAAAATCCTTTTTTTAAAACATATTCCAAAATATCGAAGATGTCAATATCTGTGGCCCTGTTGTGAAGTGAAGATGTCATACTCGTATAGGGTCAGCTCGTGAAACGGAAGGAAGAGCACTTGACAAGTTAACTTTACTTAATGCCAGTCTAAAAAGGTCAATCACTAAACGGTCTGTACCTCGAAACGTTGTCATGAACATAACACCGTATATTTTCCAACATTGTTGGATTAGATGTTGCTTACTTCAGAAACTTGAGTATATAAAAAGAAACCTTAACATCCCTCCTCACGCTTAGAAGGTAGTATCTTGAATACTTAGAAGAAACCTTGTAGAATAAAGCTACAGGTAGAAAACTTATACATATTGATATGTGAGCAATGTTGAATTAATCCCCATTACCTGTAACGAGTGTAATAAAAGACGCAATACAAAATGGGGAGTTAAGGTACTCGTATTCGATGCTACCAGAGATGACTATACCTACGTCAATTTATGATAGGCATATCATGTTGCATATAGGGCAAGGAACTTCAGTACTTGCAGCTTGTTTGCGCCTTCTTTCTCCATTAAATCTCAGATAACGAGCAACCGTTCTACGCCATTTATCACGATCTGCTGCTGTAAGCTTCAAGTTATAATGACAATTTATATATTTTTTAACGTGTCATGAAGTACGTCCTTAATTTTCTTGCTCTGCCTTCCGTGCTTTGCCCCCCGTAAGCTCAACAAAATATATTTCTTCAGAGTCTGATTGAGGCACGCGATCTACATGCATAGATCAACACAATGTTATACAACAGTGAAAAGACAAACCCTGGACAATACAAACCCAAAACATTAAAAATGACAATTTATTTATTAATGTCTTTAAACCTCCACAACGTTAATGCCTTAACTATAAACAACAATTTATTTAATTAATCTTGGCAAGAAAAATTTTATTTTACTCTTGTAAGACATTAAAGTTACATAGAAGTCCATACAATGCTCAAACTGATTTAAACGTAACCTTAACTTTAAGCGTCAAAACAAAATATTTAAACATTTGATTTAACTCCTTTAGGTACAGCATATTCCTTGAAACATGATGACGCACTTTACTCGAAAATACTTAAAGGAGAACACAGGTTCTTATAAATACAAACGAATGAAATATTATATTATTACAATATAAACGTTTGAACTTATATTAATTATTACGTGACATACAAGCCATGGATAATACAGAAAACATGATTGCCTTGAAGAAAGAAAGTGAATTTTTATAAGTTCCGCTAACCTCACTTGCAGACAACGCAGACATTCTAACAGATAAGAAAACGCAAATATTTCTTATATTTTTGTCTTCAAAATGGTGATGAGTGTTGTATACATTAATATTTATTTTTAACGAGCCATACGAGAAAATAAAATTTAACTTTATGCCCTACCGTTCTGTCTGTCTTCTTCTTCATCTTATTTTAGGCATGTTGGCCTGTTATGATCCTGCATCATTGTTTGCCTCTTGCGACGTCGACTGCCAGCTGTCTTTCCATCTTTTGGGAGGTCGTCCTGGAGGTCTGCTTGCTTGGGGGATACTGTCTCTGGCCATTCTTACGGCTCTTGGTTCCGCCATTCTGGGTACGTGTTCGTTCCAGAACCTTCTTCTCTGTCGTCCCCATCTGACAATATCTTCAACTTCGCGCGTCCTTCGGATTTATGTGTTACGTACTCTATCACGAAGGGTTTTGCCAGTGATACTCCTGAGTACCTTCATTTCGCTGGTTCGAAGATTTTTGGTTCTGACAGTGTCGGCTCTGGACTCTATGCTGTATGTCATTATGGGGCGGACACAGGTCTTGTTTATCCTCACCTTGCTTTGGATGTTCATATGCTTGTTTTTCCGGATAGTGTTCTTTAAACATCCGGCAATAGCTGCGGCCTTTTGTGATTGTTCAAGCACTTCGCCATAGAGGTCATTATTGCACATTATGCTAGCACCCAAGTATTTAAATTTTGTTACTTGTTCAATCGGTGTGTCGTCGATCGCCACACTGCATCTAACTTACTCTCTAGCTAGAGTCATGCATTTAGTCTTGCTGATGAAGATAGATATGTTGTATTTTTTGGAATCAGTGTAGAATCGATGTAGCATTTGTTGCAGGTCTTCCTCTGATTCGGCTTTGATGGTGGCATCGTCAGTATAGCATATGATGTTTAGCATATTGTCGCCCATCTTGTATCCCAGGTTAAGTTCGGCAACTTCTATAATTTTATCCATAATCAAGTCAACGTACTGGTATAATAATAATAATAATACTAAAAGGACAATTTGAATAGCTCCGTTTAAAAAATAGACACTCCTCAATAGTGCTCGGGATTCGAACCCAACAATATTGATAGATCAAAAATATTACACAATAAATAATATGTTGGCTATAAGGATAAGAGAGAGTTTCATCTCGTTTCATCCACTCTTCCTTAGAGAGGCTAAGGAAGAGTGGATGAAACGAGAATGTGAAGAATTGGAAGCTCTAGATCGACAGCATAACTCTTTCGAGGTCCACAAGAAACTTAAGGAGATGTCAAACAGAACGAAAAGATCAGCGCCTAGTTGCTTGGTCGACAACAATAACAAACTTATATTAGACGAGGAAGACATCCTTAAGGCCTGGGAAGATTATATTCGAAACCTTTTTGACGAGCAGAGACCTGATACTGGAAATGGAAATGGTGAACCCCAAGAGGGACCACCAATTTTACGATCAGAGTTACTTCACGCAATAAAAACATCTAAAAATAGGAAAGCCTGTGGCCCAGACGAAATTCCTGTGGAGATAGTGAAGCTCATTGATGGGGAAAATGTGGAT